>JASPKP010000985.1:7500-20000 GCA_030674155.1 Stramonita haemastoma
TTGAGAGATTGCTCCCTGATCCTCTCTCTCTCTCTCTCTCTCTCTCTCTCTGTCTGTCCCTCTCTCTCTCTCTCTCTCTCTCTCTCTCTGTCTGTCCCTCTCTCTCTCTCTCTCTCTCTCTCTCTCTCTCTCTCTCTCTCTCTCTCTCTCTCTCTCTCTCTCTCAATGTGTCTCTGTCCCTCCTCTCTCTCTCTCTCTCTCTCTCTCTCTCTCTCTCTCTCTCTCTCTCTCTCTCTCTCCTCTCTCTCTCTCTCTCTCTCTCTCTCTCTCTCTCCAGCTATGAAGTATTAAGTTACATAATTGGTTGTTACAAACAGAATTATGCTATGTTTTTTGTGTGTTTTTTCTCCATTTTCTTGTTATTAGTTTGCTTTTACTAGTTTGTATCATTATAGAGGGCTGGATGTAAAAAAGCAATTGTCATGCTTACTCCTTCACCTTCTGAAAATAAAATTCAATCAATCAATCAATCTCTCACTCTGTGTGTGTGTGTGTGTGTGTGTGTGTGTCTCTCTCTCTCTCTCTCTCTCTCTCTCTCTCTCTCTCTCTCTCTCTCTCTCTCTCTCTCTCTCTCTCTCTCTCTCTCTCTCTCTCTCTCTCTCTCTCTCTCTCTCTCTCTCTCTCTCTCTCTCTCTCTCTCTCTCTCTCTCTCTCTCTCTCTCTCTCTCTCTCTCTCTCTCTCTCTCTCTCTCTCCTCTCTCTCTCTCTCTCTCTCTCTCTCCTCTTCTCTCCGGGGGGACGGATAGCCTAGTGGTCAGAACATTGCGCTGGCAATTTGAAGACCCGGGTTCGAGTCCGGTCGAGGAAATTTTCTTCCTGGAGTTAACATCAGTGCTGACTCCACTCTCCCCAAAAGTCCTTCGGATGAGACTTTAAACCGAGGCCCCGTGTGCGAACGCACGCAGAACATCTTGCGCACACGTTAAATCCTGTTCCGCTTTTCGTAAGTGTAGGCCATCGTGTGCCGGTGGGAACAGATGACAATATTTACAAAACTGCATACACACGGGGACCGGATGAAAAAAAGCACTTGATTGCTTATTCCGTTATCCTCGATATAAAAGAATAAATAAATAAAATCTCTCTCTCTCTCTCTCTCCTCTCTCTCTCTCTCTCTCTCTCTCTCTCTCTCTCTCTCTCTCTCTCTCTCTCTCTCTCTCTCTCTCTCTCTCTCTCTCTCTCTCTCTCTCTCTCTCTCTCTCTCTCTCTCTCTCTCTCTCTCTCTCTCTCTCTCTCTCACTCACACACACACTCACTCACTCACTCACTCACTCACTCACTCACTCACTCACTCACTCACTCTCACCCTCTCTCTCTTTCTGCATAGTCTATTACCTTCTACAAAATGTGTCGTGTTCTGTTGTATTGTGCTCTGTTCTGTTCTGTGTCTCTTTCACACACCCACACATGCACAGACACACATAGACACACACAGACGCAGACAGACAAACAGACAAACACACACTATCTCACACACATACACACGCACACGCACATGCACACACATAAGTACACACACTACACACACACACACTACACTACACACACACACACACACACACACACACACACACACACACACACACACACACACACACACACACACACACACACACACACAACTTTCATATTTCCACTTACGTGTCCCTATTTTTATCTCTCAGGGTCTTTCCAATAGACCTCTGCACAAAAAACCCTTCATTTTCTAAATCAATTTTCAAAGACAGTTTGCAAATATGCTGTGACGTGAAAAACATTTTTTTTCCTGTTCTATTTTGTTTTGGCGGTAGTTTTTAAGGTGTCCTTTTTATATCAGTGGTTTAGCCTCTCCCTGTGCAAGCATGCACACATCAAGCCATGCATAATTATAGGCATGCACAGATAGATAGAGAGAGAGACAGAGAGAGAAGGGGTGAAGGAGAATGAGAGAGACAGAGAGAGGGACAGAGAGAACTCTTAACTATGACCTCTGAAATGGTTTAATGGTACTTCAGCCTTAGGCTACCAAACAATCAGCCAAAATGGAAAGAGAGACGGAGACAGAGACAGACAGACAGAAAAAACACAGAGAGACAGAGACAGAGAGACTCACAGAGAGAGCTTTTAGAAAAGATTCACCTTCAAATAACAACTAACAGAAAACATACATGCACACATAGACATATATGTAAACACTTACACATACACACACACATACACACACACATACATACACACACATACACAAACACAAAAACACACACACACGCACATACTCGCACACACACGCATGTACGCGTGCGCGCGCGCACACACACACACACACACACACACACGCACACACACACACACGCACACGCACGCACGCACACACACACACACACACACACACACGCACACACACATCCTTCGGATGAGACTATCAACCGAGGTCCCGCATGCAGAACATCTTGCACACACGTTAAATCCTGTTCCGCTTTTCGTAAGAGTAGGCTATTGTGTGCCGGTGGGAACAGATGACAAAATTTACAAAAACTACCAGCCGCCATGGCGCAGTGGTTAGCGCCTTGGATTCCGGACTGGAAGGTCGCGGGCTCGAATCCCATGAGTCATGGGGATTTTTTCGGGCTCCGGCCGGCTCCTACCCAGAGTGAGTGTGCTGTGGGCTCAGTGGGGAGACTGGGACCACACAGTCGAGCTTCATCCACTTTACGGATGCGAATTTGAGTGTTGCTCAAATTACCTGACCAACACTGCAGGTGTCTGTATCTCTCGGGCCTGGTTGACGCCGGGATATATTATGATAGTAAGCGTAGAGAACAACCCTGTCAAGAAGTCTCAAAGCGGATGCACCTCCACAGCAGCAGCATTACATCATCCTCATCATCATTGATCATCGTGCAATAATAAAAATTGCCTCTGATTCGGAGGCCCCCGTTGCTCTGGTCTCATGGTGACCTCAGATTCGGTTTACCAATACGCTTCTGTGCCTGTGGTGAGTTTGTGTCAAAGCCTTTGGGGCTGGGGTTCACGGGGAGGCGGTCGTTGGAGGGACGTTGTGGTGGTCGCCACCTCGGGTGGGTGGCTCACTCAGTCTGGCTCCGCGACTGAGCTGAAACTGTCGTTAGTAGGGGGCTTAGTAGGTGGTGTCCTGCGTATGTTTGCTCAGAACAGACACCACTGAACACCACCAAAGTGACCCAGCAGAAGTGCAGGGCCCCTCTGGCTGGTGGCCCTGTGGCGGCCTAATATTGATGGGCTCCCTGTGGACTCTCGACCCCGGGGTTGAGACACAACGATTCTGGGTATAACTGGGTCGGGGAGATTGAAATGAGCGGCGTGGGAGCAACAGGACGGTGACGTCACAGAAGACGAAGCAGCAACAAAAAAGTTTTTTACAAAAACTGCATACACACGGGGACTGGATGTAATAAAGCACATTAGTGCTTATTCCATTATCCTCGATATAAAAGAATAAAATATTTTTTTTTAATTAACAAATAGAGCACACACACACACACACGCACACGCGCGCGCACGCACGCACACACACAGACACAGACACAGACACAGACACAGACACAGACACAGACACAGACACACACACACACACACACACAACAAACACACACACCACACACACACACACACACACACACACACACACACACACACACACACACACACACACACACACACACACACACACATAGAGAGAGCTGGCATATCACGTATGTCCTGTCTCACCTGCTCCCTGACAACCTCAAACATGGAGTTAAAACAAAAACCCACCACATTTTCAACATCAACTCTAAATATTAAAAAAGATAACAGAAACTTTAAAATGCCAGAAAACCAAACAAACCAACTAAAGAAGCAAGAACAGGAGCCCCATCTCTTCAATAATGTAAAGAGGGTGGGAAAAAATAGGAAGGATAAAAATGTTTCCAGGTCAAAACGAAATGGGAAACATTGATCCTTGTTTTGCAGAAAATGAAACAAAACAACCACCACCGACCTCTGGATAAATCATGTGACGACAGTGTTGTCATCAAAAAACTGTGGGAGCTGGTGATGAATTTATTTATTACTTTTGGTTAGCTTTATTTGCAGTTTTCTCTACGTTGTGTGTGTGTGTGAAGTGTTTGGTTTTTTTTTCTCTCTGTCTCTGTCTGTTTGTCTGTCTCTTTGTCGATGATCTCTCCTTGTACCTGCATGCACATGTGTGTGTTAAGTCTCTAGCTCTGTATGTGTGTGTGTGTGTGTGTGTGTGTGTGTGTGGTGTGTGTGTGTGTGTGTGTGTGTGTGTGTGTGTGTGTGTGTGTGTGTGTGTGTGTGTGTGTGTGCGCGTATGTGTGTGTATACTTGTGTATATGTGTGAGGGCGTGCATGCTGTATGTCAATTTTTGACAAGTCTTTATAATATGCATATGGAACTAAAAACAAAGAAGATATGGAAATGCCACTAGAATAACTGGCATCACAGTCACAGAGGAATGACTGCGAGTGATGACCTCTGGGTGAAAGGCAGGAGGTTTTCATGGAACAATGCACTTCACTGACAGAGGAGAGGTGGGGTAAAGTCAGTTTTATTTCATTTTATTTTATTTTATTTATTTGTTTTTATTCATTCTTTTTTCTCTTTTATTTCGAAGATAGTAGAATAAGCACTCATGTGTTTTTTTATGTCCAGTCCCCGTGTGTATGCAGTTTTGTGAATTTTGTCATCTGTTCTCATAGGCACACAATGGGTTACTCTTCCGAAAAGCGGAACGGGTTTGAACGTTGAATGGGGGAGGGAGGGGTATAGCAGGTTTGTTTGTTTTTTGCAAGATGTTCTTTTGTTGAGAGGATTGAAGGGTCGAGCGGGTGTTGGCAGTATAAGCTTAATACTTTTGACCCCGACCAAAACTGTCGTCAGTTATTGGCGTGAATTTTTATTATTATTATTATTATTATTATTATTATTATTATTATTATTATTATTATTATTATTATTATTATTATTATTATAATAAATATAATAATAATGATGATGATGATGATGATGAATGATGATGATGATGATGATGATGATGATGATGATGATGATGATGATGATGATGATGATGCTGAGAAGAAGAAGAAGAAGAAGAAGAAGAAGAAGAAGAAGAAGAAGAAGAAGAAGAAGAAGAAGAAGGAGAGGAGGAGGAGGAGGAGGAGGAGGAGGAGGAGGAGGAGGAGGAGGAGGAGGATAATGATGATAATGATAACAATAATAATATATAATAATAATAATAATAATAATAATAATAATAATAATAATAATAATAATAATAATAATAATAATAATAATAAAGGTAACTAGACATACATAAAAATGTCGTGATGTTCTGAAATTTCATGATAACTTTGTTTTCTTCTGTAGGAAACATTTACGAAAACAATCAATACTCTTCATAAATGGGATAAAAAAAAAATTGTCTAATGTCATTGCCTTCGTGGGAGGCAAAAACGGTCACATATGCAAAAATCTCACCATTGGTGAACCGCAGAGCTCTGGCTGAAGAACGAAATAAATCTGATGTCAGAGTGAATCTGCCAATATTTTGTGGTGCTTGAGAACAGCTGTACATAGAAAATTATCAACCAGTGTGTGTTAACAGTCTGACAGTAATTTGCAGGTGTGGTGAGTGAGATAGACTGCATTGTTCAAATGAACCCAAAAGTAATAAGCTGTGGAACACCCAACGGCAACAACACAAGATTATAGCTTGCTATTCTGTGAGAAAAATAGGAATAAGTAACTTCTCATAAGTGTTTCATAAAGGCATTTTTACCTTTAGTTCATGAACTCTTATATGCATCGCGTGCTTTGTCTTTTTCCCTCGTTCTCTATGTCTTCCTCTACATCCTCCTCTTCCTTTTCTTTGTTCTCTTCTTCATTCTGCCCTTCTCTCTCATTCTTTTTCTCCTCCTCTTCCTCTTCTCTTTCTTCCCCTTTTCACCAGTAACACCCCCACCTCAACTCTCTCAACTGTTTCCTTTTGCTAGTTATTTTTACGCATTATTTGCTTTCAATTGTACCTTGTTTTTTTAATATTTTTCCTATATGTCTGTCCTCTGTGAATTGTGAAAAAGGACAAAATAAGAAAATGAAAGATGGAGAAAAGTAATTTTGATTCCAGAGAATCTTCAGATGCTCAATAAAATCAATTTTTAAAATGCCTTTCAATATCTAGGGAAAAGACACAATATGCCATAGTAAAGGAAAAGGGCCTGGGATAATTGAGCAAGTAAAAATACTGAAAGGGGTGACAAAAAACAAACACAAAAATGCACAGATAACCAACAGATGCCTTTATTGGTATACAATACTTTATCAATGATTTTTGAAAATTCCTAAGGTAAATACTCTTTCAGTCAAATCAACCACGCTACCATTGTTATGTCTATAACCATCTTTTTAGCAGTATGAATACAAATCAAATTGTCCAACTGTATGATTTAACCAAATGAAGATAAGCAGCTGCAATGTGGTTGCAAAATATAACACAGTTTTTATCAACAATGCCATAACAATATATGATAAGACAAAAGATATTGCTGCAAGGTTAAAAAAAAAGCTATCAATACTGCAAGGTTAAAAAAGCTATCGATGCTGCAAGGTTAAAAAAAAGCTATCAATGCTGCAAGGTTAAAAAAAGCTATCGATGCTGCAAGGTTAAAAAAAAAAAGCTATCAATACTGCAAGGTTAAAAAAAGCTATCGATGCTGCAAGGTTAAAAAAAAAAAGCTATCAATGCTGCAAGGTTAAAAAAAGCTATCAATGCTGCAAGGTTAAAAAAAAGCTATCAATGCTGCAAGGTTTAAAAAAAAGCTATCAATACTGCAAGGTTAAAAAAGCTATCGATGCTGCAAGGTTAAAAAAAAAAAAGCTATCAATGCTGCAAGGTTAAAAAAAAAAAGCTATCAATGCTGCAAGGTTACAAAAAAAAGCTGCCGAAGAATGTATTCTGGGATCGGAAATATCAGGAACCTCCAAGATTAGATTTGTTCTGCATACATGTGCTCGAGGTATGCATGAAATAAAATAGCCATCCACCCACCTTACTCCAGTTCCCTTCTTTGTTTCGTTTTTTCTTTTCATTTGCATCTAATCTTCAGTCATGTTGAGAGACAGACAGACAGACAGACAGACAGACAGACAGACAGACAGACAGACAGACAGACAGACAGACAGACAGACAGACAGACAGACAGACAGACAGACAGATAGACAGACAGAACCGAACCGAACCGAACCGAACCGAGCTGACCATATAGATGCACTGACAGACAGACAGACCCTGCTCAAATCACAAGTTCCAGCTCGAGCCTACCCCGGACCCCCTCCCCCCCCCCCCCCCCCCCCCCCTACCCCAGTGTACAGACAGCTGTCAAAGGCTGATGACTCCTTGTAACTGAAGAAGTTTTCTCCCTTTCTCTCTCCCCCCCTCCCCCCCCCCCCCTCTCTATGCCAAGTGCTGTATTGTACTCTATCGATGCCAGTGACAGCGGTTCGTGAAGCGATCTTTGAATAATAGTTATTGATTCTTAGGTAGGAGCTAGTCTGACAGTAGTTTTTATTGTGAGAGGATGAATAAGAGAAAGATAGAAAGAGAGAGAGAGGGGGTGGGGTGGGGGTGGGGGTGGGGGGGCACATCATAAATTTAAATCGGACACTTGTTCTTAACTTCTGGTTAGGCTGATTCAGAAGATGAAGGAACAACTAGATGTAGCAGATTCCTTGAACTTAAATGTACATCTTGACAATGCAATGGATAGTCTAGTGGTCAGAACATTGCGCTCGCAATCTCACGATCCAGATTCGATTCCCGGTCGAGGGGATTTTTCCCCTGGAGTTAACATCAGTGCTGACTCCACCCTCCACAAAAGTCTTTCGGATGAGACTATAAACCGAGGCCCCGTGTGCGAAGGCACGCAGATCATTTTGCGCACACGTGAAATCCTGTTCCGTTTTTCGTAAGAGTGGGCCATCGTGTGCCGGTGGGAACATGTCAAGATTTACAAAACTGTATACACACGGGGACTGGATGTAAAAAAGCACACCAGTGCTTATTCCATTATCCTCGATATAAAAGAATAATAATTAAACAAAAAAAGGAAAACAAGCTATTATAGAACCGCTCCTTACTTCAGATTGTGTAGGTTTTGTTCAATTTTGGTTTCCCCCCCCCCCTCCCCCCTTGCCATACACACACATACACTTACCTAAAGAGATTAATTGCCATTACTTAATTTATATCAACATTTGATTTTGAAGACATGTATAGTAATGTGTGTGTGTGTTTGTGTGTGTTTGTGTGTGTTTGTGTGTGTTTGTGTGTGCGTGTGTGTGATGTGTGTGTGTGTGTGTGTGTGTGAGAGTGTGTGTGTGTGTGTGTGTGTGTGTGTGTGTGTGTGTGTGTGTGTGTGTGTGTGTGTGTGTGTGTGTGTGTGTGTGTGTGTGTGTGTGTGTGTGTGTGTGTGTGTGTGTGATTGAGTGTATGTTTCTGTGTATATGTGTGTGAGAATGTTTGTGTGTGTGTGTGTGTGTGTGTGTGTGTGTGTGTCTATGTGTGTGTGTCTGTGTGTGTGTCTGTGTGTGTCTGTGTGTGAGTGTGTGTGAGTGTATGTAAAACATTATCCGATTGATAAAAATGTTTTGCCCATTCTGAAACATTTAGGATGTGTTTTATGTAAAAAAAACATAATAATAATAATTTTGATTTATTTTATTTATATTTTATTGGTAGTATGTCTCCCCTCTCCCCCCCCCCCCCCCCCCTTCCTCCAATAAGGATATTAGTTTTTAAAATTTCCCCTTTTATCCAAATGTATGATTTATATCACATGTATAATTTTTGACAGATGGTGGTGGATTGATGTTTTTTTTTTAGTTGTTTATTTCATTTTGTTCTCTTGTTTGCTCTTTATCTATTAACACTTTCTTCTCTTCCATAATCATAATCTTTTATTGTGACTTCAGATTTTTGTTTTCTGAACGAGTGCATGTTTTTATTACCTTACCATATATAGTGTCCTTATTCTTGGGTGTTGTTTGGTATTGCGTTTTATTGTTTAGTATCTTCTCAATTTGATGTATCCCTGAAAAGGGCGGGGACTGGATGTAAAAAAGCACACGAGTGCTTATCTATTATCCTCGAATAAAATACTTTGCCTTGCCTTGCCTTGCCTTGTCTCTCTCTCTTCCCCCTTTTATATTATGGCCTTCCGAGAAAAAAATCCATTTGAAGTCTGAAGTCTCTCTCTTTTAGAACCAAGCAACAGGCTGTGTTCTACTGTATAGTCTCAGAGATATTGTCCAGAAATTCACACAGGTAAATCTGTATCGGCAACACACTCTGCAAAGATATTACTACACACTGCACTTCAGTGCAATGCAGTATAGAGCTGACACCGTGCAACGCAGTACATTGTCATGTAATGTAAATGTATGTTTTGAATGCCTATGTAGCATTACATATCACAGTGTAACGCTGAGCTAATTAATTTATACATGATGTAATACGATACAGTTCATGATAATGCAGTGCAACACATAGCAAAAGTATTACAATAACATTCAGTATAATGTTGTACAAGATCAACTAGTTGAATATTAAAAAAATGTAGATCTTTACTGAAAATGTAGATCTTTACGGAGTTTTAACACGATTTTGCGTGTAGCTTTCTCACTCTTTTTTTTTCTCTATTCATTACTGTTACTGTAATTGTAAAAATCACTACTTATGTATTGATCGTCGCCATTATTCTGCCCCCAATCAATAATCCATTTTCCTTGACATTGACACAGTACAACAAGATATCAGCGGAGGGAAAACAGACAGGCAAGGGAGACTAAGCTCCTACCTGCAACGCTGAGTTATCTGTCTTTGTCAGGTGTTGTTTTGTTTTTTTAATAATGCTGTTGTGGGGTAACTGTGTCACAGATTTTCTGTCTGTCAGTGTGTCTGTCTGTTGGTCTCTTTGTCTGTATGTGTTTTTATTTCCGTTCCTGTCTGTCTCTGTCTGTCTGTATGTCCCTGTCTCTCTGTCACTCTTTTATTGGCTTGATGTGAATCATTGATAATATTATTTTAAAAGAAAGATTTCGTGTGGGCGTTTTTTCATACTTTGTTCATTGGTTTATTTTGATAATGATGCAACCTGAAGATACCTCTGTCTCTCTCTGTCTCTGTCTCTCTCTCTGTCTCTGTCTCTCTCTCTCTCTCTTTGTCTGTCTCTGTCTCTGTCTCCCTCTCTTTTTTTCTCTTCTTCTCTTTCTGAGAGACACTTCTAATCAAAATTATAAGTCTAAACAATCCTTTCTTGCAAAACTACCACAACTCAAACTCATCGCTCAAACTTCCAAAAACAAATTCCCAGCATATACCTGTAAAACACATTATATTTAAATAAAAAAAACTAGCTATTTTCATACACAGAACTCAAACAGATATTTTCATTCAATTACACTATAGGTCTTTGAACATGTTCAACCTTTTTTTTTTTTATTGAAAACAGCACAAACTTTCCCTGGAATTGCCGCAAGTAGTTTTCAAGTCAAACTATTGAAGGCATGGCAGCTGAGCAGCAGTAGTTGAGGCATGAGAATGATGCTAGCTGAAAATGATGCTGCTGCACTTGTAGGGCTGGCTGGGGCGTGTTCAATGGAGGCTGGGTTGGGGAATTCCATTATTCTCTGTATGGGCCTCACTGCCCAAAAAATCTTCCCCTCTCCAAGCTTTCTGTGGAATGTCTCGTGTGTGTGTGTGTGTGTGTGTGTGTGTGTGTGTGTGTGTGTGTGTGTGTGTGTGTGTGTGTGTGTGTGTGTGTGTGTGTGTGTGTGTGTGTGTGTGTGTGTGTGTGTCCTGTCTGTCTGTGTGCCTGTGTGTCTGTCTGTCTGTCTATATGTATGTATGTGTATCTCTCTCTCTCTGTCTCTCTGTTTCTGTCTCTGTCTCTCTGTCTCTCTGTCTCTCTCTGTCTCTCTCTGTCTCTCTGTCTCTGTCTCTGTCTCTGTCTCTGTCTCTGTCTCTGTCTCTGTCTCTCTCTCTCTCTCTCTCTCTCTCTCCTCTCTCTCTCTCTCTCTCTCTCTCTCTCTCTCTCTCTCTCCCTTTCTCACTAGCTCCCTCGCTCGCTCGCTCGCTTGCTTGCTAGCTTGCTTGTCTGCTCTGTTTTTCTTCTGTCTCCCACGTGTGATTGCGTTCAGGGCTGCCAACATAACAACATTATCAAATGTATAGTAACATTCCCTTCAGTATCCTTAAGGGCAAGAGCTATAATAATTATGAAAAAACAAAATTGTTTGCTTTACCACTTAGCCTTGAGGAAGAGAAAAGCGACCAGTCATCATAGTCATATTTGAAATATGCATGTGCACGAGGCAGTGTCTGGCAGTGTCTGTCCTTTTTCAAAGCAGCTTCCACTGCTGCTGCTGTCACTGCTGCTATTTCTGCTGCTGCTGCTGCTACTGCTGCTGCTGCTGCTATGCTGCTGCTGCTGCTGCTGCTGCT
The DNA here is from genome assembly GCA_030674155.1 of Stramonita haemastoma. NCBI lineage: Eukaryota > Metazoa > Mollusca > Gastropoda > Neogastropoda > Muricidae > Stramonita > Stramonita haemastoma. The sequence continues at coordinate 19,020 of JASPKP010000985.1, forward strand.
GCTGCTGCTGCTGCTACTGCTGCTGCTGCTGCTGCTACTGCTACTGCTGCTGCTGCTGCTACTGCTGCTGCTGCTGCTGCTGCTGCTGCGGCCGTGTGCCCCCCGAACTTTGTTACTGATGCTGCGACCGACCAGTTTTCTTAGATGTTTGCTGAGTGCACAGAGTGTTGATTTCCATTGTGTGGGTCTGCTTCTGTTGCTGCTGCTGCTGCTGCTGCTGCTGCTACTGGTGCTGCTGCTGTTGCTGATGTTGTTCCTGCTGCTGCTGTTGCTGCTGCTGCTGTTGTTGTTGCTGCTGCTGCTGTTGCTACTGTTGCTGCTGCTGCTGCTGCTGCTGCTGCTGCTTCTCTGTGCCTCCCGAACTTTGTTACTGATGCTGCGACCGACCAGTTTTCTTGGATATTTGCTGAGTGCATAGAGTGGTGACTTTCACTGTGTGGGTGATTGGTTTGAATTTCATCAGTGTTGTCTGTTGAATGAAGGTTGGGCTTTTTTTTTTTTAACAAATATTCCATGCCAGGTTATTGTTTACACCTTCCAGTTGTTGTTGTTTTAATTTCTTGTGCGTATATACACATGCTAGAGGGTCGCATTATGCATTTTGATAATCGTGTAGTTCACTCCTGGGTTTTGAAAACACAAACATACCCAGCATGCACCTTGTACCTGAGCGAGATTGGGCTTTGCCAGGTTCACTCTACCATAGGGGTGTTTTTTTTTACAACTCAGGCAGATCCTCTCTCTCACCCTGTTACCATCAGATCTTCACATAAAAGCTTCATTTCCGTAAATCAAACACCACCACGAACAACAAAAGTTCAACATATGATTTAAAGAAAGAGGATAGGTATACTGATTAACTATATAATCCCCAACTGATTACATCGTTGATTATTTAAACAAAAGACATAAATGTCTTTTTGATAAACACCTAATCCGCAAGTGACTTTAGCATTCATGCTAAAACAGATACATCGATTC
>JASPKP010000985.1:30000-33827 GCA_030674155.1 Stramonita haemastoma
TATGGCTCCACCACTGAGTTTTCAGGAAATTGCAAAACTCAAAAACGCTGCGTTGGAATATGGAAAATGAATCCCCGTGGATGTTTCCTGAACTCTTGAAATATTAAGATATTCCATGATTAGATTTGTTGTGTTTCGATGTGATGGAGATATAAACCTGAAACTGGGTTCATGCACGCGCGCGCACACACACACACACACACACGCACGCACGCACGCACGCACGCACACACACACACACACACACACACACACACACACACACCACACACACACACACACACACACACACACACACACACACACACACACACACTGTTCCCTTTCTTATGCGGAAAACAGCCTAAAGATCTTCTTCGTCGTCGAACGTTCAGACGATAATTATCGTCAATATTATGAGCGAAAATGCGTTGCACTGCCGTTAAGCGCCTGACAAGTGAGGCGACTTCTGCGTGGGAGATAATTATCTTTTAAATCTTTCTGATCTGGGAAAATGCAGAAGATTGGGCCAAGAAGGCAAAAAAGAGAAGAACAGATTAGAAGGAGGTGGCATGAAGAAAAGGAACAAGGTAGAAACAAAAACAGTGGATAGAAAAGAGGAAATTCCTAGCACAGATTTACCCAGTAGGTTATTATTTATTTACTTATTGACTTATTCGTTGTTTTATTTATCCATTCATCTATTTACCTATTAATTTATTCTTTTATTTCGACGATAATGGAATACGCATTCATGTTGAGTTTTTTAACATCCTGTCCCTGTGTGTAAGCATTTTTGTCAATTTTGTCATCCATTCCCAGCGGCACACAATGGCCTACACTTTCGAATAGCGGAATGGGTTTTAACGTGTGCGATAAATATTCTGCTTGTGTTCGCATACGTGACCTCGATTTACAGTTTCTTTCGAAGGACTTTTGGGGGGAGTAGAGTCAGCACTGATGTTAACCTCAGAAGAAAAAATCCTCTTGAACGAAATTCGAACCCGGGTCAGCAGATCACGAGCACCTCATTCAAACCACTAGGCTATCCCGTCCCTGTATTTTTACTGACAGGCCTTCGGCATTCCCACGGGGGAAAAGATCAGTTTTAGTCTCAAGAAAAAAAGTAGTCTTCAAACAGAGCAGTTTTCTCCTCCATTTCTTCTTTCAGCACTGTTCTCCTAACAGTTCGTTTGCTCCCCCTTATGCAAAGCTTGGTCTGATCCTGGACTGTGCAGACTCTTTTAGGCCCAGAACACGTTAGGGACAAGATACAAGTTTTTGTTTCCTTAGTTGAGTGTATCCATAGCGCAAAGGATAGAGTGCCTGCCTCTTCCTGGTTTTTTAACATTTTCTGCATCCCAAAATGGTCATGCTGTTATAATATGAACTCCTGTTACTAATTCACTGGTGCCTGTATTCTTTTTTTTAAATCGTTACATTACAATATTTTCTATGATTTCTTATCAGCGTCTGAAAAGTCTTTGTGATCTATCATGTGTTCAAACTTGTCCTTAAAGGTTTTATTTTTTGGTGGGTGTTTTTTCTTTCTTTTTCATTTTTGGAGGGGGGGGTGGGATTAATATTGTTAAAGGTTTTTGTCTGTACTGTTTTGGTCCATTCTGGAATAGTCTTGGTTTAAAAAAAAAAAAAAAAAGCGAAGATGGATAGGCAGCAACATGAACATATATTTCCCCGCTGACTTCAGTGGTAGGGTGCATTCACTAAACACTAACACTGCCACCAACTTTTGCAGTCTGTGTACTAGTCCACCTCTCCTCCCTACCCCCCCCCCCCCCCCCCCCCACCTCCCCCGTTCCCCACCCTTCTTCCACCTGCCCGCTCCAATTTCCCATCGTCATTCTCGTTTATGTTATTCGGATAAAAAGAAGAAGTAAGAAGAAGAAAAAAAAATATTTAAAAAAAAAAAAAGGAACGTAACTTTTGTCTGAAAACTGCCTTAAAAGTTTCCCTGTTTCCTCATGAGGGCATCTTTCTCATTGTACAGCACGTCACTAAGCCATTCATCAACCTTTAGCCTAGTCAGGACCAAGCAAGCACCAAGTGAATAGTACACGAATGGTAAAGAGATGTAAGTCCATTGTGCCACTAACGTTGTTGATGTGACGATGATGACTATGTCTGAATGACGACAGCAGAGCTGTGCGAGTGATGACGAAACTGTAAGAGGAGGAGGAGGAGGAGGAGGAAGTTATCGACCAGTAGCCGTTACGCAAGTTCTACCAATCGATAACACCATTTTCCCTGACGTTGACAGAGTACAACTGGACGCTAAGCACAACACGAGGAGGAGAAAAGACAAGGCAAGGGAGACTAGCCTACTAAAGCCTCTGTCTACAGTGCTCGGTTATCTCTCTTCGTCATTTTTTTTTTATCAACAAGGATGTTTACTGTAGGACCAACCGTCTGCCCGTTTGTCTGTCTGTTTGTCTGCCTGCTTGTATGTCTGTTTGTCTGTCTGTATGTCTGCCTGCCTGTCCGTCTGCCTGCCTGCCTGCCTGCCTGTCTGTCCGTCTGCCTGCCTGTCTGTCTGCCTATCTTTATGATTGTTTGTCTACCTGTTTATCTGCCTGATTGTCTTTCTGCCTGTCTTCCTGCCTGTCTGCCTGTCTGTCTGCCTGCCTGTCTGCCTGTCTGTCTGCCTGCCTGCCTGTCTGTCTGTCTGTCTGTCTGAAGAAGGAGAAAGGGGATAACTATGGCAGTAATGATGACGGTGACCACTAACAGTTGCAACATGATGTCGATGACGATGTTGGTGTTGATTACGATGATCATTCTTCTTCTTCTTCTTCTTCTTCTTCTTCTTCTTCTTCTTCTTCTTCTTCTTCTTCTTCTTCTTCTTCTTCTTCTTTGCAATTCTTCTTCGCAACTCTTCTTCTCCTCCTCCTCCTCCTCCTCTTCTTCTTCTTCTTCGCAATTCTTTGCAATTCTTCTTGGTTTTCTTTTCACAATTTTGTCATCTGCTCCTATCGACATTAAATGGCCTAGAGAGAGAGAGAGAGAGAGAGAGAGAGAGAGAGAGAGAGAGAGAGAGAGAGAGAGAGAGAAGAGAGAGAGAGAGAGAGAGAGAGAGAGAGAGAGAGAGAGAGAGACAAGGCAAGGCAAGGCAAGGCAAGGCAAGGCAAGGCAAGGCAAAGTCTTTTATTCGAGGATAATAGATAAGCACTCGTGTGCTTTTTTACATCCAGTCCCCGCCCTTTTCAGGGATACATCAAGTTGAAAATATACTAAACAATAAGACTTTACGCAGTACCAAACAACACACAAGAATAAAGGACACTATATATGATAAGGTAATAAAATGCACTCTTTCAGAAGACAAAAATCAGAAGTCACAATAAAAAATTTTGATTATGGAAAAAAAAGAAAAGCGTTAGTAGATAAGGAACAAACAAGAGAACAAAATGAATTAGACAACCGAAAACATCAATCCACCACTATCTATCAAAAATTGTAATGTAATATAAATCATACATTTGGATAAAAGGGGAATTTTTTTTTAAACTAGCATCCTTATTGGAGGGGGGGGGAGACATACTACCAATAAAATTATATTTAAAAAAACAACAACAACAACAAAAAACAACATAAAACATCCTAGATGTTTCAAAAAAATAGGCATATCATTTTTTCAATCGCATAAAGTTTTTTCACACACCACACTCACTCACGCACAGACAACAACAAGACACAACACAAGACACAAACACAGACACCCCAACACCCCTCTCAAAACACACATACACACACAAACATACACTCCCCACTCACACACCCCACACACTCACAAAACACACACACACGACACACAAACACACTCTCACACA
>JASPKP010000986.1:2500-7500 GCA_030674155.1 Stramonita haemastoma
GAGAGAGAGAGAGAGAGAGAGAGAGAGAGAGAGAGAGAGAGAGAGAGAGAGAGAGAGAAGAGACAATGACAATGACAATGACAATGACAATATTTTATTGTTTTAAGCTTTTTAAGCCCATTCACAAGGGGACAGCGGAAGGGGGACTGGGCACAAAACACATTTTCAGAAACAAAAAACGTATCATTTCTACAACCCAAATGGTCAGCATGGCATGGATTCCACGACATGGTGAAGTGGTTTACATTCAAATTACATGGATTGTTTTGGAACACTTTCGCCCATTGCAAATTGGGGAAAAGGTGGGGTGGAGGGCACAACAAACATAACCATCGAATAAACAAGTCTGTGACAAGGCTTCCATATCGCTACGTTCTGTCAGGTTCGTTGGCTCGTGCACTTTCAAACACGTGAAAAAGCTAATCCCATATGTGTAACCGTCCTGTTTTGCTCTCTGTCTGTGTCTCTCTCTGTCTCTGTCTGTCTGTCTGTCTCTCTCTCTAACACACACACACACACACACACACACACACACACACACACACACAAACACACACACACAAACACGCGCGCACGCACACACGCACACATATACACGTACGCACGCTTACACACACACGCACGCACACACACAATCACACACACACATACACACGCACAGGCAACCATAGTCACATCTAACCCAGAAAAAATCTTATAGCATCCACCATAACATGTAGAATACCTAGTCCGACACTAATTCTGTCTTTAATTCTTTCGTGATCGGCAAGTGTCCACGTTTGCAGCTTGGAATAAATTTGTTTTTCCTCCCGAGTCATTTGCCTGATGTTTCTTTTAGCAAACCAAAAGTGATCTGCGGGGTTGTAAGTATCACTTGCCCAGGTGAACTGAAAAACCATATCTTCACTTTCACATAAGATAGTGTCAGGGGTGTCGTCAGAGATATATACATGAGCAAATTCGTTGTTTCTAGAAACGTCCCGTAGATTTCTCTGCAGGGATCTGTTTCTCAGCTCACCCACATAGTCCTTTATAGTGTCCCCATTGTAGCCTGCATCCCGAAGCTCTTCTAGGTACTTGTCGTAGTCCTCCTCCTCCTCCTCCGAGGTCACGTCAGGTACAGGCACGTCAACCAGGTCAATTTCACTTTGTTGATGTTCAGCAACTGTGTCAGCCGCCAGCACCGTGACAGCACGTGACGCTCCGCAATAATCCCGTGCAGGTAGCAACAGTTGCGGCGGCGTGTCGTTAGGAGAGAAAGGCGTGTTGATGTGTGAGACAGACTGGGTGATGGGGGGCGTTGGCATAAACAAGCTTGGTGCAGTTTCAGAATTAAACAATGCACTTGCCTTGTCCTCTTGCCTCTCCTCTGCTTGCCTTTTCTCCTCTGTCTTCTCTCCTCTGTCTGTCGCCTCTCCTCTGCCTGTCTCCTCCCCTCATTCCTTCTTCGATCCCTGGTGATCTGACTGGGCGGCTTTTTACGGAAGTATAGGGGTGTTTGTTGACCCGCCATGTTTCCTTCCCCTGAGCCAGCCTTCAGTCGCAATACGACCATCGTTTGGTCGCCCTCCCCACACACCTTCCACGAGGTGACGCAGTTTTCTTGCAGCAGGGCACCTAGCGTCGCTTCCAGAGTTGTTGGTAGCCCGACAACTGGCATAGTGCTGGCTTAATTGGTTATTTACACACAAAATGCACACAGCAAAATTTCGCCCTGCCTATATCCAAGGGAGATCACCTCCCAGAGAGAGAGAGAGAGAGAGAGAGAGAGGAGAGAGAGAGAGAGAGAGAGAGAGAGAGAGAGAGGAGAGGAGAGAGAGAGAGAGAGAGAGAGAGAGAGAGAGAGATTTTAAGTGTATGTGTATGTATGTGCGTGTGTGTGTGTGTGTGTGTGTGTGTGTGTGTGTGTGTGTGTGTGTGTGTGTGTGTGTGTTGTGTGCGCGCGTGTGTGCGTGCTAGCATGTTTGTGCGTACATGTGTATGTGTGTGTGTGCGCGCGCGTGTGTGCGTTTGTGTGCGTGTCCGTGTGCACGCACGAGCGCACGCGCGCGTGTGTGTGAGTATGTGTGCGTGTTTGTGCGATACATAGTGTGCATAAAGCAGAGCAAGTGTGCGTGCAATACATAGTGTGAAATACATTAGCAATTAGCATGTGACGCAACGCCCGTTTCGGGCCCCTGCCACCCGCAATTTTGCCCAGTTACAGATCCCACGGCACCAAGACCGTGCTCTATGCATACGATCTTTACAACAATTTTTGGTGTATGTGGTGCTGGAATTGTGGCGACACCATGGCCCCGAAGAGGGCAACCCCGCTTGCGCATAGACATCTTGGGCAGAAAGAAACATGGTATAGTGTAGGCAATAATGACCCTACAACACACATCAAATAATAATATCATATAATAATATGCACCACAGCAAAGTGCAGGGTCTCTGCCACACGCACAAACACAAAAAATGCACATATAAACACCAGCGACCGCACGCATGCGCGCACGCGTACGCACCCGCACATGCATAAGCAAGCAAGTGACGCAACGCCTGTTTTGGGCCCCTGCCACCCGCAATTTTGCACAGTTACAGAGCCCACGGCACCAAGACCGTATTCTCCGCTATGCATACAATCTTTTCAATCATTTTTTATGTGTGTGGCGCTGGATTTGTGGCGACATCACTGTCCCGAAGAGGGCAACCCCGCTTGCACATAGGCAACTTTGGCGGAAACATGGCATAGTGTAGACAATATGGACCCCTACAACACCAATCAATTAATTATATGATGCACCACAGCAAAGTGCAGTGTCTCTGCCACACGCACAAACACAATAAAAACCGCACACATATACACCAACGACTGCACGCACGCACCCACGCGTACACACCCGCCCATGCATAAGCTAAAGGCCCGTTTCCAAAAGATGTGACGAAAACGCCCCTTTCGGGCCCCTGCCACCCGCAATTTTGCACAGTTACAGAGCCCACGGCACCAAGGCCGTGCTCTGCTCTATGCATACAATCTTTACAACCATTTTTGATGTGTGTGGCGCTGGAATTGTGGCGACACAACAGCCTCGAAGAGGGCAACCCCGTTTGTACATAGGCAACTTTGGCAGAAAGAAACATGATAAAGTGCAGGCATTAATGACCCCTATAACATCCATCAAATAATCATATCATGCAATATGATGCACCACAGCAAAGTGCAGGGTCTCGGACACACGCACAAACACAAAATATTGGCACACATATACACCAGCGACCGCACGAACGCGAGCGCGCGAACACATCCAGCGAGCATCCAGAATTTCGACTGTTGCCTTCAGGACGTCGTTTTCAATGCCACAACAGCAAAACAAACAGAAAAAGCAATTCCTTTGTGCCAGTAGCTATCCGAGTTCTAAACTCATAATAACACTGACTGAGGTTGTTTGTTTTTGTTTTTTTATCTGTTTGCTTTTTTTTGCTTTTGTTTTTTTGTTTTGTTTGTGTTTTTTAAAAAAAACTGTTCTGAAGTACTTACCTGACTGCCACTGTTATGTATCTAGCCAATGCATAATTTATAGGCGTGCACATACATGCATATGTACCCATACAAAAAGTATGTCTTATTTTTTATTGATTTTTTGAATTGCTTGTAAATTCGTATATCTTTCTACCAATGGTTTTAAAACATTGCATTTATTGGTGAGCCTGTGTGTGTGTAGGGGGGGGGGGGGGGGTGGTGAGTGTGAGTGTGTGTGTAAATGTGAGTGTGTCACTGTGTGCGTACTTTTGTGTGTGTGTGTGTGTGTGTGTGTGTGTGTGTGTGTGTGTGTGTGTGTGTGTGTGTGTGTGTGTGTGTGTGTGTGTGTGTGTGTGTGTGTGTGTTTTGTGTTTGTGTGTGTGTGTGTGTGTTTGTGTGTGTGTGTGTGTGTGTGTGTGTGTGTGTGTGTGTGTGTGTGTGTGTGTGTGTAGTTTGTGTGTGTGTGTGGGGGGGATTGTGTGTGGAAGGTGGGGAAGCGTGTGCGGTGTGTGTGTGGTGTGTGTGTGTGTGTGTGTGTGTGTGTGTGTGTGTGTGTGTGTGTGTGTGTGTGTGAGTGGGGGGGGGGGGCGGGTGGGTGTGGATTGTGTGGGGGGGGGGGGGGAAGTGTGTGTGTGTGTGTGTGTGTGTGTGTGTGTGTGTGTGTGTGTGTGTGTGTGTGTGTGTGTGTGTGTGTATGCATGCATGCATGCATGTATACGTGCGTGTGCGAACGCGTGCGTACAATGCGTAAATAAGGGTGATCATATGTCTTTTCTAGTCAATGTTTTCTTTTTTAAGAACATTGTATCTAAACATTTGTGTGTGTATGCATGTATTTGCGTGTGTGCGAGCGCGCGTGCGTAGAGTGTGAGTGTTTGTGACATTTTTATTTGAAGCTATCATATAATGTCTGAACAAATATGAAATGTAGCTATTTCGTGTGTTGGATTATGGTTTGTATCAATATGCCTGTCAGTAATGTAATTGCCCTTCAGGGATGATTAAAGTGATTTTGACTTGACTTGACTTGACCTGATACATCCGCCCATGCATAAGCTAAAGGCCTGTTTCCAAAAGATGTGACGAAAACGCCCGTTTCGGGCCTCTGCCACCCGCAATTTTGCACAGTTACAGAGCCCACGGCACCAAGGCCGTGCTCTGCTCTATGCATACAATCTTTACAACCATTTTTAATGTGTGTGGCGCTGGAATTGAGGCGACACAACGGCCCCGAAAAGGGCAACCCCGCTTGCACATAGGCAACCTTTGCGGAAAGAAACATGGTACAGTGCAGGCCTTAAAATGTAAAATCTATATAAAAAAGTGCCTATGTGTATGTGTGTGAGGGGGGGGGGGGGGGAGAGGGGGTGGGTGTTGAAGGGTATGCACTGATGATGAAGGAGGGAAGACCTTAGGCAGGAAGTCAGTGTCTTGGAGGCTGCAGGCAGCATTTTCAGCAGACTTGGCCTCAAAAAGTGCTCTACATTTGTATAGG
>JASPKP010000986.1:15000-33799 GCA_030674155.1 Stramonita haemastoma
AGTTACCAGGACGTGAGGATGGTAACATCAAATTTCATATGTTCCTTTTCTGGCCCAGGCCAAAGCTTTGTCAGTTAGTGATGTGAGCTAAGGGCCAAGGTCTCGACTGACATGGTGTTAGATTTAAAATGGTGTCGAAGTTGTCTTCAGCCAGGACAGGCTCGTTCGTAGCGAAGAATCCTGCACTCAAAAGGGAAAAAATCCTCTGAAGTTGGAGAATGGTTGCCTTTATGGTGAAGTACTCGAAAAGCCATACATGGAAACTCCTCATCCAGAGTGTAGTTAACAATCTGACAGTGACATATGGTATTGTAACTCCTCTCCAGCTGGTAATATAATGTAACAATCTGACAGTGACATATGGCATTCTAACTCCTTTTCAGCTGGTAATATCATACAATATAAGAAATAGTAATAAATAAATAAATGACTAAACAAACACGACATCTGTGTGCTTTGAGAAATAAATCAAAAGCATAATCCTGAAAACTTATTTGTATTTTTCTTTTTTTTTACATTAGCAAACAAGAGACTTTCGCTTGACCTTTAACACTGTCAGTCAACAAGCGCCATCAGTGTGTGATGAAAGGTAAGAAACAAATAACAGGACGTCAGGTTTGTGTGTGCAGTGCAATGCAGTATACTAGTACATGATTTGGTTATGATACCACTTTCAGCAGTGCCTAGGCTGCAGCATAGGGTGAGCTGCAAGAAGTCAGTTTCTGGAAGAACAAAAAAAGTTTGAAGTTTATGGTTAAGGAGTTAGTGTAGCTGACAACAGCCAACAAGGGAACATAAAATAGCGCAAATCAGTATTTTTATCTATTTGTTCTTTTATATCAAGGATAATAGAATAACCACTCATGTGCTTTTTACATCTTGTCCCGTGTGTATGCAGTTTTGTAAATCTTGTCATCTGTTCCCACCGGCACACGATGGCCTAATATCACGGGCCTAGACAACCATTTCCCAAACTTTAATTTTCTAACATTTCCATCGGCACGAAGACATGTAAAACGGTCGCTTACGCAAAATCTCGATCTCTGATAAACCTCGGAGCTCTAGCGGAAAAAATAAAAATAAAACACAGATATAGTGAATGACGATACTGACGATTGTGACGTGTGTTCTGGCAGGAAGGTGAGAACACCATCCATCCAGGACTTCGCCGTTGCTGCACAAGACTTCACCGCACAAGACTTCGCCGCACAAGACTTCGCCGCACAAGACTTCGCCGTCGCCGCAGAAGACATCGCAGTCGCCGCAGAAGACATCGCTGCAGAAGATATCACCGCAGTTGCAGAAGAATTCGCCATCGCCATTGTCACAGAGGACCTCCCTGATCTGATTAATGATGGTCGTGATTTGAAGTTTTGTTTCCTGATTTGTATTTTAAATGACACGTGTTTGAGAGACGATAATTATTTTGTAGTATATGGCTTAAAATGGGGGTCGGTTTTGTTTTAATCATGATACTGGTTTTCTTCCTTTTGTTTTTTTTTATAACTTGAATAGATCATTTTAAAAATACTATCATCCTTGCATCCAGGAAATACTTTGTGATGAATTTTCAACCCAATTTTTATTAGAAATAAACATTAGATCAGGGGGGTTTCAGGATACGCTAAGACAATAATTATGGTTGAAATAAGCCCTGTAGGTCTGACAATTATTTTAACCTTCCTCTCCCCTTGTTTTAAATGCATTAAAAAAAATATTTGGTACCACTACATGTCACAGCAGATTCCTCTGCAAGAAATTTGGGCTGCCCTCCCTAGGGAGAGCACATAGCCACAAGTGCAGGGCCTACCCATTTTTTTTCTTCCTGTCTGCAACTGTATAATTATGTTTCCCTATCAGAGTGACTTTTTTCTACAGAAAATGATACTTAAACCTTTTTTTTTTAAACAGTATTTTTTTGGGTATTTTTTTTATTGATAGTAATAATCAACAATTTCAAAGCCCACCATAATGAATATAAAAGAAAACGAAACACTTCCTTTTTTTCCTCGCTATGTATGTAGTTTTCATTCAGTCCTTCCAGCCATCCATCCAGATTGTATGATGTGCCTTTGTCGTCTCTAGTTCATGGACAATAAATGCATTCTTTAATATTCATTGATTGTTACATTCGTCTGTGTTTTTGGTTGCTCTAGTGTCTGGTGTACTGACTCATTCAGTCATTTCATACCCCACAGTCATACATTTTCTCCATACAAGTTTTCTCAATTTTGTTTTGTTTCCATGTTATGTAATATTTTAAACAAATACTTTATTCGCATATCTTTTTAGTTTCTTCTTTATTAATTGATATGGTAGAGAGAGAGAGAGAGCGAGAAAGAGAGAGAGAGTGGGGGGGGGATAAAGAGTGTGGATGAGGTCGAGGGGGAGATTGGGGATAGAGAAGGGAGGGATAGAGAGAGGGAGGGGGAGAGGAGAGAGAGAGAGAGAGAGAGAGAGAGAGAGAGAGAGAGAGAGAGAGAGAGAGAGAGAGAGAGAGAACTTCCATAGAGTAGTTATTAACATGAAAGACTTCTTATCAACAGGAAAGACTTCTCATCTCCATTTCCCTGTTAAGAATATAGTCCAGGGGAAGTGCCGATTTCGTCTTTTTGTAGATGCTAATGCACATTTTACCAATTAGTATTAGTTGGTTAATAAAGGCGTGATGCTTCTTCAGCTCTGTCGATCTTTCAATACCAAATAATTTGTCTGTCGTTGAAAGTTTATACGAAACATTTGTTTCTGATAGAATTATTTGTTCGATATGTTTCCATAGTTCCTGTACGACTGGACAGTCACTGAAAAAATGTTCAATGAAATCGGTGGTGTTTATACAGTATGAGCATTTATTGGTGTCTGTTACTTTCATTTTACTTAATAGTATGTTAGTAGGGTAAATGTTGTGTAATATTTTCCAGTGCAACACTCTAAGTCTAGTTTCCGTTGTAACTGCTGCTGCTCTGTTCCATGCTGATTTATCTAGATGGATTCCGAATTTTCTGAGCCAAAAAAAATATGCAGACGGATACACTTTTTCTTTATCTCTAGCTAGAATTTGTCAAATTTGTTTCGGTTTAGTGTTATACATAACAGCTGGACAGGTTTCAGACTTTATTTCGATTTCACCCTGTAGAATCCACTGTTTCCAAGATGTGGGAATTGAATTAAATAAAGCATTGTACTCAAAGAGTGTGCTTGCCCTGTTTTGTCCAATACGGTCTTGAATTTCTTCTAAAGACAATAGTCTATTCTCATTTTCGTGAATTAAATCTTTGATTTGTTCAATACCCTCATTTTGCCATTTCTTAAAAAACAGTACATTACCTTTGTATTTTATCAAAGAATTATGGAAGAGAAGCTGGGAGTGAAAGTTGGTGTGGTTAACATCAACAGACTGACATATTACTTTGCTGTCTAGGTAGGTAATAAAAGCTTCTTTCCAAAAATCATTTTTTATTTCTTCAAGATGCTTTACCTCTTTTGATCTACAATTAATATAAAATATTTTATCTTCGTTGGCTATCTTTTGCATGTGCCACTTAGGTATGGTCCACCAGTTTTCTTGTTGCCTTGGGTTGCTTAGTTTGCCTATCCACTGCAGGTAAAACAATTTTTGGAATTCGACTATATTGATCATACTGAGACCACCATTCTCTCGCTCAGATTCCATTACTTTTCTTTTTACCTTTTCAAAAGCCTTTCTGTTACTCTGCCTCTTTTACCAGACAAACTTATACAATATAGTATTGATTTTATTTAGAACTATTTGTGGAAGGCCAACAGATTGCATGACGTAAACAAACTGGCTTATCAAAAATGTTTTAATTATTAGTATTTTACCCTGGATACTGAGATCACGCTTGCTCCATTCTTTTATTATTGTTTTTAGTTTTTCAATCCTGTTACACCAGTTTTCTTCAATATGCTTTGCCATTTTGCCATTTTCAAAGAAAATACCCAGAATTTGTATTTTTTCCACCAGAGCAAACGGCAGATTGTCTTCATTTTGCTGTGTTCCCAGCCTTAATGCTTTGGTTTTTTGTGCATTCAGTCTCAGACCTGAGAATCTTTGAAATGCTGATAAGATTTCTAATGTTATTTTAATGTCATTCGTATCTTTAAGAAATAGGGTTGTGTCATCTGCAAACTAATTTTTATATAAATACTTTGTCTTTGGTCACCATATGGAGCTTTAATCCCTACTATTGGACTGTTCCTAATTTTAATTGCCAAGATTTCAGCTGCTAAAACGAATGCTAAAGGGGAAAAGGGGCATCCTTGTCTAATTCCACATGATACTTTGAATGGTTCGGAAATCCAACCACCATGATTAATTGAGCTAAGACTACCTTTATTCAATACTGAGACCCACCTCCGGAAATTAGGTCCAAATCCAAATATGGAGAAAGCATGTGACAAAAATGTCTTTGATATGGAATCGAAGGCTTTAGAGTAGTCCACAGCCAGTAAATATCCAGCTTTATTAGTCTTATTTAAGTAATTTATTACGTCATCTATTGATCTGATAATTGTAGAAATATTTCGTCCCTTAATATAGCCTACTTGGTCGTTGCTTACTAAATTATTTATGACTCTGCCAAGCCTCTCTGCTAGAGTTTTTGCTAGTATCTTGTAGTCTGTATTTGTTAAGGTTATTGGTCTCCAGTTATTTAACTTGTATGTGCTCAGTTCCTTTCCCTTGTGAATTAAAGTTATTATACCTTGTTTCTGGGTGTGTGATAGCTCACCTACATCAAAGGACTCCATGAAGGCCTTCGTTAAAGTTTTACCTATTTTATTCCAGAAGAACTTCAAAAATTCGGTGGTAATTCCATCTGAGCCGGGAGCTGAACCATTTTTCATCTTTTTTAAGGCTGCCGTTGTTTCTTCCAATGTAATGATGCTCTCGCATAAAGCTGCTTCTGTATCTTCTAAACGTGGAAAATTTTCATTTTGAATGAAACTGTCAGTTGCTCCTTCTACGTCATCTACTTCAGTTGACTGAGTATACAGTGTTCTAAAGTACGATACTTGTTCTTGAAGTATTTTTCTGTGATCTGTTATGTATTCCCCTGATTCGTTACATAACATAGTGATAACTTTTTTCTTGCTTCTAGCCTTTTCTAAGTTAAAGAAGTACTTAGTGTTACGCTCACCCTCTTCTATCCATTTAAGCCTTGATCTACTTTGTGCACCCTTCGCTTTATGTATTTGATTAAGATCTAGGTTGTGTTTTATGTTGGCGAGCTTAACTTGCAGATCTTTGTCATCAGGCCTACTTACCAATTGCTTTTCTGTTTCCGAAATTTGCAAATTAATTTTTAGTTCATTGTTTCTCTTCCTCTGTTTTATCATTTTTCCGTACTCACTGCATAAATGCCTAATTTCTATTTTACACAACTCCCATCGATATACATTAGTATGATTCTCAGTATTGTCATTATCAAGTAATTTATCTAACAGATTATTCATTTTATCAACAAACTCGACATCTTTTAAGAGGCTGTTGTTGAACTTCCAGTATCCTGGTCCATGGGAGAACTGGCTGTTACAGATGTCCACTATTACTGCCTTATGATCGGAATTCGGAACCGTGAGATGGTCGCAAGCAGTGCAATAGTTAAGTACAGATTCCGATACTAAACAATAGTCTAATCGTCGGGCAATAAATGGGTTAGATCTACTCCAGGTGAATTGTTTTTCTTCTTTATGAAAGGATCTCCATATGTCAGTTAACTGTAGTGTCTTAATCATGTTGTTAAATTCTGTTACCTCAGTATTACGATGATGTTGACCAGATATAATGTCACTTTCATTATTAAGTACACAATTGAAATCACCTAAGATAACTAGATGTTCCTCACTAAGATGAGCAAACCTGTCTTGTAATTTTTTAAAGAATGCTATTTTTTGTGATGTATCATTAGGAGCATAGACATTTGCTAGAGTCAACGTCATATTATCTTGACGTATGGAAATCATCAATATTCTGTTTTCTGCAGTTTCTAGATTAATCTCCCCAGTGTAATGTTTAGCTATTAATATTACTTCTCCTCCACTACGATTTGTACCTTCTATATGAAAAATTTTCCCTCCCCATTGTTTTTCCCACATTGGAAGATCTGCAGTTGTGATGTGCGCTTCTTGTAAACATATTATGTCAAACTTTTGTTTCTTTAAATAACTAAATATTGCCAATCGTTTAAACTTATTTTTTAGACCTCTGACATTTAACGATGAAATGCGTAACTTATTCATGGTGAAAAAGAATTATAATATTTATAGTCGTACGCACCATGATCCATTCGTCCGCAGTCCTGTCTCATAGTCCGTAAATCATTAGCAGTCGTTACCGTAAGTCAGGCGTCGTCATGGTTTGTCTCGTCAACGCCAGTCCTCCGCTGTCATGCGGTCTGGCATCTTCATGGCGTCGTCAGCTGTAGGGCTTCTGGAGCCCTGCTTGCTTTGCCTCCGTAGCTTTTCTGTTCGTGCCCCTGGGCTGATCTGGTCCGTAGAGCGTTGCCGTTTGTTGGGGGTTGCTGATCTGCTGCGGGTTTGCGAGTCAAAGGAGGACAGGAGAGTGGGCTGGCGGGTGAATGGACGACTTCTGTCCCCCTGCGCCCCTCTCTTGCCGGTGCCGCCTCTACCAGCTGCTTCCTTCGGACTTGCTGTGGGCTCTGCTACCTGGATGTCCGTGTGCTCGCTTCCGCCGCCGTCTTTCGTCTCCTGTTGCTGTCTGTCTTTTGGGAACTCTGTGCACTGGCAAGGGATTTTAAACTGCAGTGAAAAGTTTTATAGTTTCCAGTTAGGTATGTGTGTGTGTGTGTGTGTGTGTGTGTGTGTGTGTGTGTGTGTGTGTGTGTGTGTGTGTGTGTGTGTGTGTGTGTGTGTGTGTGTGTGTATGAGAGTGAGGGTTCTGTGTGGATGTGCGTGCGTGCGTGCGTGCGTGCGTTTGTGTGTGTGTGTGTGTGTGTGTGTGTGTGTGTGTGTGTTTTGTTAATGCTGTGTGTGCTTTGGTGGGGGTGTGTGTATAGTTGTGTGAACCCGCATGTGTGTGGGTTTTGTGTGGATGTTTGTGCGTGCATGTGTGTGTGTGTGTTGTGTGTGTGTGTGTGTGTGTGTGTGTGTGTGTGTGTGGTAATCAAAGAGGGTACATGGGCGTTACTCTGGGGAAAAGGTGTTAGGAGGAGGGTTAGGACACAAGTCGGGATCAATGGGGATAGAAAAGAGGGCGATTGACAGTGATAGATTTTGTGCAAGCCTACATTTATTTATTTTGGCCCTTATTATATTTTGTTTACTTCATGTGGGTTTTTGGGTGGTTAAAGCCTTTTTCTACATAGATATAACGCTGTGAGGTTGTGGGTTTGGCTCTCAGCTTTACACTTTCTTTCCAGTTTGACGTGAAAATCAAATTACATATTTCTTTTTAAAAAGCAAAACTCAGGATATTGAAAATCGAAAAGAGCGAGGAGGTACCTCACAACTGTCCTAGCAAATTTTTAGGTTTGAATTCTCAACTGGATCCCTAAAGTTCAAATGCAGCTACCTAAATGGTGGGGCTGCGTATGCAAAAAAAATCTTACTGTGAGTAAAAGATTGGAGCTCTAGCAGGAGAAACAAAAGCAAAGAAATTGTATTCCCAAGTCTTTGGCCTGAGACAGGTTTGATGGCAGCAGAGCTGAGAATTGGGGATTAGAAATCCAAACAAAATCAAGTACAACAGAGCCTTAGCAGTTGATAGGACCAGTAATTTTTAAAAGAAAATTTGAATAGAGCTCCACATTGTTGTGTCTCCAGCTAAGTACCTTCAGTTCTATCTGCTGCTGTGTCCACATGCTTTCCCACACAGACCAGCCAACAGACTGGCAACCCTCCCACTTTTTGCATGCTTCTTTCTCCTCTTTGAATGTGTCCCCCTTTATGCATGTGTCGCCCTTTTTGCATGTGTCTCCTTTTTGCACGCTTCCCTTTTTGCAGCTTCCCTTTTTGCATGCTTCCTTCCCATTTTTGCATGCTAACTATTCATACTAATCCTAACCTGTATACTAACCCTGGCCCCTCATGTGGACACACAGGCAGGTAGATTAGATGTTACTAGCTGACACAATGGCGAAATTTGAGTTTTGAGGGTTGGAGGGTTGGTAGAATTTTAGGGAAAGGGGTGCTAGGATGGGGGATGGTGGGGTTGAAGTAGGCAGTTAGGGCTGTGGGAGTGGGGGGAGAGGTATGACTGTGTGTGTGTGTGTCTGTCTCTCTGTGTCTGTCTCCGTGAGTGTGTGTGTGACTGTGTGGGTGTGTGTGACTGTGCGTGTGTGTGTGACTTTGTGTGTGTGACTCGTGTGTGTGATATGTTGTGTGTGTGACTCTTGTTGTGTGTGACTCTGTGTGTGTGTGATGTGTGTGTGTGTGTGTGTGTGTGTGTTGTGATGTGGTGTGTTGTGTGTGTGTGGTGATGTGTGTGTGTTGTGTGTGTGACTGTGTTTGTCTGTGTGTTGTGACTGTGTTTTGTTGTGTGACTCTGTGTGACTGTGTGTGTGTTGTGTGTGTGTAGTGTGTGTGATCTGTGTGTTGTTGTTGTATGTGTTTGTTGTATGTAGTGTTGTAGTTGTGTAGATAGTGTAGTTGATTGTGTGTATTGTGTTATGTATGATGTTGTAGTATGTATATATATATATGTATTATATATATATAGTATGAATGATGTAGTATAGTAGTAGATGATTATGATTGTATGTATGTATGTATATGTATTATGTATGTATATATATATATATATTATATATATTATATGTATATATATATTAATATATGTATGTATGTATAGTTATGTAGTATATATTATATGATTATATATATTATATAGATATATATATTATATATATATATATAATATAATATATATAAATATATATATAATAATATAAAAAGTATAGAATTTTATAATTTTGATATAATATATAAAAATATTATTATATAGGATAATGGATAACATTGATGCTTTATTTAACAATCCAATCCTGTATTATTCATTTATTTATAATATTACTCTTCATAATACACAAAGATTGAGGGCAGATTTTGCACCAACACGTTTGATTAAAAAAAAATTCTTTATATCGAGGATAATGGAGTAAGCATTGATGCGCTTTTTTAACATCCAATCCCTGTGTGTTTGCAGTTTTGTTAAATGTTATCTGTTCCAACAGCACACAATGGCCTGCTTTTACAAAATGTGTGTGTAGTTTATATGTGCCTGTGTGTTTTGTTGTTGTTGCAAGGAAAGATACTGTAAACTTACAAGACAAATTTCAAAGCTGACATGGATTGTGTGGAAAGTGTGTGGGAGAGGAGCAGGGTTTTTAATCAAGGTTAGACAGGGTCCAAAAGTGGCCAAAATCATATTTTTTAGAATTCAAAATTGCTGGGTACATTTACGGATATCTTCCTGTGTGAATTTAAAGAACTCGGGTTGTAAAACATGTCTGTAGAAACAGGCTACTTCTACTTGTTATAGATAAAAAGGTTTAGGAGTTTGAAACATTTAGTTTTGACGACCATATTGGATTGTTTCCATGGCAACAGTGCAGAAAACTGAGTAATTCTTTGATTTTTTATGCTTTACAAGTGATGCCCTTTCAATATATGGCATAACTTTTAACATGAGCTTGTAAACAAAATTTCATCAGTTTCTACCCCCATGTACCTCCTTAAATCCCTTCAAAACAAAATGCGAAAACAAAAAAGAACCCCTGGTCTTGTGATTGCTATTTATGTTTCTTAAAATGACTGTAGATGATGTTGGTGGCAAACCTGTGAATTGATTTTCTGCTGAAAGGTTGATGGCAGATTTTACACCAACAAATCTGAATTAATCTTCTGCTGGAAGATTGTTGAAAGATTTTACACCAACACATTTTTTTTGTAAATCACATAAAATGTTAAAAACAAAGGAACACTTGTGCAGTGATTGCTTTTGATATTCTGATTTTATGTATTGCATTGGATAAATGTGCCTGTTTGGTTTGTTTCTCTTTGTCTTTTTGTCATTTTAGTATTGAGAGCGATGGAAATTAACAAGAAAAATGCAGCATGTTGTATAATAGTGTAGAAGCTGTGCGGTAAAGGTTTTTTTTCTATTTATTTATTTATTGATTTTTAAATCACATAAATTTAAGAACAAAAAGAAAGCTTGTGCTGTGATTGGCATTAAAATTCTGTAAAATGACTTTGATGATGTTGGTGGCAGATCTGTGTATTGATCTTCTGCTGGAAGATTGATGGCAGATTTTACAACACATCTTTAAAAAAAATCTATGTGAAGCACTAATTGTATGATTTTAAATATAGTATTGAATCATATGTGGTGTGTGTGTGTTTTTTCGAAGAGGTTTTCTTCTTTTTGAATCAAATGTGGAAGTAAAAAGAAAATTTTGCTGTGATCTTACAAAAAATGTATGTGAAAGACAAATGGTATATGATAAGTATAGTAGTGGATGTGGATTTTTTTTCTTTTTTGGGGGGAGAGCTTTTCTTTTTTATCACATCAAATTTGAAAACAAAAAGAAAGGTGGTGTTGTGATTGTCATTTATATTTTAATGATTTTATGTCTAGTATTAGATAAAAGGTGCCTGGGTGGTTTGTTTCTTTTTTTTTAAATAATGAGATCAATAAAATTGGAAAATTTACAAGAAACAGGAGTATGCTTTATAATAGTGTAGAAAGTGTGTGAAGAGATTTTTTTCTAAATGACATTAAATTTGAAAGGAAACAAAAATCTTGAGCTGGTATTGACATCAGTATTCTGTGAAATAACTTAAGATGATGTTGGTGGCAGATTTGTATATTGATCTTCTGCTGGAAGAATGATGGCAGATTTTACACCAAGATTTGTTACGAAAAGTACATTTGAAATACTGATCGTTTATGACATGAAATGTAAGAGGGAATAAAATCTTACGTTTTTTTCTGGAGAGGTTTTTCTTCTTTTTTTTATTTGGGAGAGGGTTTTTTTTTCTCCCCCCCCCCCCCCCCCCCCATGAAGTTTTATAGGTTTTTTTTCAATCACATCAAATGTGAAAACAAGAAGAAAAGTTGTGCTGTGATTGCCATTGATATTCTAATTTTTTGCACAGTATTGGTTACAATTTGCTGTGTGTTTTGATTTTTTTTCTAAATTAATAATGATATAAAATTGGAGAGGAGATGGGCCCCGCCCTCAATATTCTTGCCCCTAGAGAAGCTGAAGTCTCACTCTGGGATGCCTTGCTCCCCTATAACCACATGGGTTATGCAGCACCTTTTTTTATAAAATGGAAAATTAACAAGGAAATGTAATGTTGTATAATAGTGTAGAAAGTGTTCCAGAAGTTTTTGTTTTATTATTTTATTTTAGTAAAATCACGTTAAATGCGAAAACAAAAAGAAAGCTTGTGCTGTGACTGCCATTGTAAATTATTGATTTTTTGTACAGTATTGGATGAATGTGCCTTTGTGTTTTGTTTCTCTCTTTTTTTGTTTTTTTAATAATGAGATCCAATGGAAATGACAAGGAAATGTAGAATGTTGTCTGATAGTGTAGAAATTATGTGTGGGATTTTTTTTTAATTTTATTTTTTTTAATTGCATCAAATTTGAAACAAAAGGAAAGCTTGTTGGTGGCAGATCTGTATATTGATCTTCTGCCGGAAGATTGATAGCAGATTTTACACCAATACACTTTCATACTATGTGTAAAGTGTGCATGCCCGTTGTTGTTTATTTAACCGAATGAAACGAAGATAGAGGAGAAACTGCACAGGCTGTATAATGGTATGGACAATTTCTAGGGAGAAGGAGTCTTTTTTTCTCTTTTTTAAATCACATTAAATTTGAGAGGAGTAACAAAGATTGTCATGTAATTGCCATGCTGGTGGCAGATCTGTGTATTGATATTCTGCTGGAAGATTAATGGTAGATTTTACGCCAACACACATTACGAAAAATGTATATGCAAGATTGCTATGATTTAAGTAGAGTAGTGGTTAAGGAGTCGAGCAGCTGTGTGCTTTTTTATTATTTATTTATTTTTTTTTATTAAAGTAATGATGGGATGAAACGTAGATTCTTAAAACTGTGTGCTGTATAATGTGTGCAGTGTGTAGAGAGGTTTCGTTTTTTTTCAAATAGCCTTTATTGTGAAAAGAAAAACAAAGCTGGCTCTGTGATTGTGTAAAAGATCTTCTGGTTTGTGTTGGTGGCAGATCTGTGTATTGATCTTCTGCTGGAAGATTGATGGCAGATTTTACACCAACACATCTTGCAAAAAATGCCTGAGAAAGACTACTGGTATATGATTTTAAGCATAGTAGTGAATAAAAAGTGACTAGGGTTTGGGTGTTTTTTTTGGGGGGAAGAGTTTTTTTTTAAATCATCAAATTTGAAAACAAAATGAAAGCTTGTGCTGCGATTGCCATTGATATTTTAATGATTTAATGAATAGCACAGGATAAAATGCGCCTGTGTATTTTTGCCTTTTTTTTTAGATAATGAGATGTAATGTAAAATGAAATAATATCCATTCTAAAATGACAAGAAATATGCATGTTGTATAACAGCGTAGAAATCATGCACAAAGAGGGTTTTTCATTTATTATTTTTTTAAAGCATAACCAAATGTGAAAACGCAAAGAAAGCTTGTGCTGTGATTGACATTGATATTCTGTGAAATAACTATAAATGATGTTGGTGGCAGATCTGTGTATTGATCTTATGCTGGAAGATTGAGGGCAGTTTTTACACCAACTCAACTTCCAAAAATGTACAGGAAAGAGCTCTGGTATGTGATTTTAAGTATAGGAATGGGTAAAATGGGACTGATTTCATTTTCTTTTTTTGTGGTAAAGACACCAATATTAATGTGAATTGGCAAGGAAATGTAATAGTTTCTATAATGTTGCAAAAAATGTGTAAGGAAAATGCTTGTTTTTCGGCTTTTTTTTGGTGGCAGATCTGTGTATTGATTTTATGCTGGAAGATTGATGGCAGATTTAACACCAACATATGTTACAAAAAAATGTATGTGAAAGACTGAAGTATAGTAGTGAAGGAAATGTGCCTGTGGTTTTTGTGATTTGTTTTGGGGAGGGGGGGGGAGGAGGAGGGTGCATGTGCCTTTTTGGGGAGGGTGCATGTGCCTTTTTGGGGGAGGGTAAATGTGCCTATTTTGGGGAGGAGGGTAAATGCGCCTTTGTAGGGGGGAAGGAGGGTAAATGTCCCTGTGTCTTTCTGGAGGGGGAAGAGGGTAAATGTTTATTTTTCTGGAGGGAGAGGGAGAGTGTAAATGTCTTTATCTGGAGGGGGGAGAGGGTAAATGTGTCTTTTTTGGAGGGGGGAGGGGGTAAATGTGCCTGTGTTTCTTTAATTTTGCTTGTTTTTTTTTTGGGGGGGAAGGTAAATGTCCATGTGTGTGTTTTTTTAGGGAGAGGGTAAGTGTGTGTGTGTGTGTTGTGTGTGTGTGTGTGTGTGTGTGTGTGTGTGTGTGTGTGTTTCTGGAGAAGGTAAATGTGCATGTGTGGTTGGTTTGTGGTTAGGTTTGTTTTTTTAAATGACCTTAGATGATGTTGGTGGCAGATCTATGTGTTGATCTTCTGCTGGCAGATTTTACACCAACACATCTTACGAAAAAAAAGTATGTGAAGGATTGATGGGATATGGGTTGAAGAGAGTGTGCCCGTGTGTTTTTCGTTGAAGGAGAGGATAAATTAATGTGACTGTGTTTGGGGGGGGTTTTGCTGTTTTTTTTGGGGGGTTAGGGGGAGAGGGTAAATGTGCCTGGGTCTTTTTTTTGGGGGGGGAGGGGGGGGTAATTGTGCCTGTATGCTTTCTTGGGGTGGGGGGGGGAGAGGATAAATGTTTTTCTTTTTTATATCGCATAAAATGTGAAAAACAGAAAACTGGTGCTGCAATGGCCATTGCTATTTTAATAATTTTATGCAAAGTACTGGATAAAACGTGTCTCTGCTGCTTTATCTTTTATTTTTTTAAAGAGTGAGATCAAATGTAAACAGCAAAGAAAAATGTAGCAGGAGTGTATAATAGTTTTAAAAGTGTGTCAGAAGTGGTTTTCTTTTTTTAATCAATTTTTAAATAACTTTAGACGATGTTGGTGGCATATAATTATGTGTATTGATCTTCTGCTGGAAGATTGATGGCAGATTTTACACCAACACATCTTAGAAAGAAATGTGTGAAAGAATAATGGTATAGGATTTAAGTATACTAGTGAATGAAATGTGCCTGTGGTTTGTTTCCTTTTTTTTGGGGGGGGAGGTTACCTTTCTTTTTCTTCTTTTGAATCACTTCAAATTTGTAAACAAAAAGAAAGCTTGTGCTGTGATTGTCGTTGACATTCTAATGGTTTTATGATAGTGTTGGATAAAACGTACCTGAGTGGTTTGTTTGTCTTTTTGTTTTTAAATTGAGTCATTGGAAGTCAACAAAAAATGTAGAATGTTGTATAATAGCATAAGAAATGTGTGGGAGAGGTTAGTTAGTTTTTTTAATCACCTAATGTGGGAAAGCAAAAAGAAAGCTTGTGCTGTGATTGGCATTGGTATTCTGTGAAATGACTTTAGATGATGTTGGTGGCAGATCTGTGTATTGATCTTCTGCTGGAAGATTGATGGCAGATTTTACACCGAACACTTCTTAGCAAAAATGTATGGAAAGACTAATGATGTAAGATTTTATATATAGCAGTGAGCAAAGAGTGAGTGATTTGTTTTTCTTTTTTTTCTTTGGGGGGCGGGGGGGGGGGGGAATAATGAGATCAAAGTTAATGTGAATTGGTAATAAAAATATAATAGGTTGTATAATGTGCAAAGTATGTATGATGTAAAAAGTAAAGCGATGATTTGGATTGTTTTATGCTTTTAAAAAAATCACATCAAATCAGAAGACAAAAAGCGTGTGCACTGAAATTCTTTGAAATGACTTTTAATGATGTTGGTGGCAGATCTGTGTATTGATCTTCTGCTGGAAGATTGATGGCAGATTTACACCAACACATCTTACGAAAAATGTGAGAGACTGATTGGGTATGATTTTAAGAGTAGGGTTGAATATAGTGTGCCTGTGTGTTTTTATTAAAGGCACAATAAATTAATGTGCCTGTGTTTGGGGGGGGGGAGAGGATAAGCGAGCCTGTGTTTTTGGTGTTTTGTATTTTGGGGGAGAGGGTAAATGTGCCTGTGTTGTTTTTTCTTGGGGGGGGGAGGTAAATGTGCCTGTCCTGTGTTTGGGGTTTTTTTTTTTGGCGGGGAGGGTAAATGCCCTTGGACGCTTTTGTTGGAGAGGATAATTGTTGTTCTTTTTGGGGGTGGGGGTGGGTGGTTCCTGTTTTTTTTGGGTTTGTGGGTTTTTTTTGGGGGGGGGGGGGGGGTCGTGAGGGAGGAAGTATGTGTGTAATTGCCTGTGAGTTTTAATTTGGGGGAGGGTAAATAATAAGTCGTTCCTGTGTGTTTTTAGTTGGGGGAGGGTGTAAGTAGTATGTGCCTATCTAGTTTGTGGGGAGAGTATATATGCCTGTGTGCTGGTGTGTGTGCGTGTGGTGTGGGGCGTGTGTGTGGTGTGTGTGTTGTTGTGTGTGTGTGTGTGGTTTTTCGGAGAGGTAAATGTGCATGTGTGTTTGTTTGTGGGTTTATTTTTCAAATAATGATTTTAGATATGTTGGTGGCAGATATGTGTACTGATCTACTGGAAGATTGATGGCAGATTTTACACCAACACATCTTAGCAAAAATTTATGTGAAAGATTAATGATGTAAGATGTTAAGTATGGCGGTGAGTAAAGTTGAGTGTTTTTTTTTCTATTAGGTAATGGGATTCAACATTAATGTGAATAAGTAATAAACTGTAGTAGTTAGTATAATGTTTGTGTATATTGTTGAGTGAAATTTGTAGGATGTAAAACGTAATGCGATGATATGGATTGTTTTAATGCTTTAAAAACATTGGATCAAATTGGAAAACAAAAAAAGCTTGTGCTGTTATTGGCATTTATAATCTGTGAAATGACTTTAGAGACGATTGGGTATGATTTTTAAAAGTAGGGGTTGAATATAGTGTGCCTGTGTGTTTTTATTAAAGGGCACAAAAATTAAAGTGCCTGTGTTTGGGGGCAGGGAGAGAGGATAAGCGAGCCTGTGTTTTTTGGTGTTTTGTATTTTGGGGGGGAGAGGGTAAATGTGCCTGTGTTTTTTTTTTCGGGGGGGGGGGGAGGTAAAAATTTCCTGTCCTGTGTTGGGGGTTTTTTTTTGGCGGGGGGAAATGCCCTTGGACGCTTTTTCTGGAGAAAGGGTAAATTTTTTTTTTTTTTTGGGGGGGGGTTTTTGGGTTTGTTTTTTTTTTTGGGGTTTTTTTTTTTCGGGGGGGGGGGGGGGGGGTCGTGAGGGAGGGAAAAGGTTAATGTGCCGGGAAAAATTTTGGGGGGGGGGGTAAAAAAAGGGTTCCTTGTGTTTTTATTGGGGGGGGGGGTAAGTAAATGTGCCTTCTAGTTTTGGGGAGGTAATTGCCCCTGGTGGCGTGTGGGTGCTGTGGTTTTGGGGGGGTGTGTGCGTGCGTGTTTTTTGTTGGGGTGTGTGTGTGGGGGGTGTGTGTTTTCGGGGGAAAAGGGGGAAATTTCATTGGTTGGGTTTTTTTTTGGGTTTTTTTTCAAAAAATGATTTTTTGATTATGTTGGTGGCAGATAAAAGCACCAACCCCTTTTTTACTAATTCAATTAATTACCCCCAACAAAACAACAACCGTTCAGAAAACACAAACAAATGATTTTTAATTTTTCAAAATTTTACCAAAATAACAAAATAAAAAAAAAAAAAAAAACCAACCTTGCCAAACACATTTTTCACCAACCAACCCCCAAAACCCACAAAAAAATAAAAACCATTCCCCAACCCAGTTAAACAACAAAACCCCCAAAAAAATTATTTAAATTCCCCTTTAAAATAGGCAACAAAATTAATTACAATCAACTATCACCCTAAAAAAACTAGACTGCAATAAAAAAAAAGTTTCACTTTCACCAACCAAAAAAGACTACTGCAACTAGCCTGTCACATCGTTGGGGTTTCCGCAATTTGTAACGTCTTTTCCTCTTCAGGTGTTGAAAAATGACTGACCCTGCCGCTTCCCTTACTTATTTCCCCAAATATTTCTGCCTTAACCAATAATTTTAACAAGCATGTCCAGGGGGAATGGACTGGGCTTACCCAATCAATTTAAACTGAAAATTTTAAAAAAACCCAAATCCGCGAAAGTTACCACAACAACAACTTGTTGAGCAATAACGCAGGGCCGACCTTTAATTCCCAGCTTGTCTCAAGTGGGAAACCCCCGACTCACCTCTTGTCTCAATGGGCAGCCACGACCTCCCCCTTGTCTCAAGTGGGCACCACAACTCTCCCTCTCTAATTCCGACTCTCGCGACTCTCGCGCTAACAGAGAAAAATAATCGGGGGGACACAAACCATTTCACCCCCGTAACACTCTTAAATAGAAGGGAAGGGGAGGGGGGAGAGGGTTGTATTCGACAGTTATGTCGTTATAGTTTTCCCAAAGGCACACAAAACTAATAATAACTGTATATGGATGAATGTGCCGCGTGCCGAATTTTTTCCCTTTTTTAGGGATTAAATTAAATGTAATTAACAAGAAAATATATGTTGCATAATGGTGTATATAATCCAGAGATTTTTTTTGATAATTTTTTTTTAAATCCATCAATTGAAAACAAAAAAAAAAGCGGGGCTGGAAAACCATTGCTAGTTAAAATTGTATGCATGGTATGGATAAACTAGGGGTTTTTTTATCTTTTGTTTATTAAAAATAGATTAAATTAAAAACAAAAAAAGAAAAATGAGCAAGATGTATAAAGTGTTGAAATGTGCCAAAGGGTTTTTTCATTTTTTTTTTTTTTAAATCCATCAAGTTTAACACAAAAAAATCTGGGCTAACAAGGGCTTTGATTTTCGGGGGAAATGACTTTAATGGTTTTTGGGGGCAGACTTTTATAAATCTTCTGCGGATGATTGTTTGGAAATTTTTAACCAACACACTTCATACTGAAACACAAGTATGTCTTGTGTGATAAAGCCCGCCTGAAAATTTTTGTTTTTTTTTGTTTTTTTTTTTCAAAATTTGAATCCAATGAGTTTTAAGCTCTTACAAGCGTAAAATGATGTGGACAGTGTGTGGGAAAAAGGGGTCTTTTTTTTTTTCCATAATTACATCAATGTGAAAAAAGGGGGGACTTTAAATAATTTTAAACCTCACAAATGTGAACAAAAAAACAAAGATCGTCATATATTGCCATGTTGGGGGCAGTCATTTTTAAAAAAATCTCTTAAATTCATTCAGATTTTTTCACCAAACATCCACGAAAAATACTTTAAAGGGTGAGGTATAGATTTTTTTTTGTTTAAATTTGCCAGTGGTTTTTTTAGAAAAGGGGAAATTTTCCCCTATTTTTTTTTTTTTTTTTTTATTTGGGGGGGAAAGGGATGATTATCCTGCTTTTTTTTGGGAGGGGAGGGGGGGTGATGAAAGGGGAAAAGTGCCCTGTTTGCGGTTTTTTATTGGAGGAAGGGGAGAGAGAGAGGTTAATTGGCCTGTCTTTTTTTAGGGGGGGGGATGAGAGGGTAAATGTGCCGGGTTTTTCTGGGGGTTATTTTTTTTGGGGGGAGGAATTTTGCCTGGTTTTTTTCTTGGAAAGGGGGGGGGGGGGGGGTTTTGGGGGGTAAATTTTTTTTTTGGGGG
>JASPKP010000987.1:0-27500 GCA_030674155.1 Stramonita haemastoma
ATATAACACATAATTCATAATCATAATCCCCCAAAAAGTAAAACAATTCAACAATTCAAATTCAAAAAAAACAAATATACATAAATACAATCAACATTTATATATCAATAATAATAAGATACAAAGCATATCAATAATATAATAGCAAAATCAAAAACAAATATAAAAATCAATCAATCATAACAATCATCATCAAATTCATCAATCATCAGATCACAACTCATCACATAAACACAAAAAATACACATAATCATCACAAATAATAAACATACAAAATAATAAATCAATTTCAAACATATAAACATACCACAAAAACATTATAAATTAAATCAACATAACATTCAAATCAAATAACAAACACATAACAACAAACATAGCAAGTAAAACACAATATCACAAATAATCATAAATCACAAATATACACAAAATAACATCAAATAACAAAATAAATCAATATATATTCAACACAAAATAAATAAATTCACAATAATATAAAATTCATTGAAAATAAATCAACAATAAACATTAAACAAAAATCATAAAATTTCATATACAACAACATAATCACAAAACACAATATATCACAAACACAATCAAAATTAAAAAAACAAATCACAAACAAACCAAAATAGCATCACAAATAAAATCATCTAATACAATCAAACACAATGAATTCATATTCATTATCAATACATCAACAAATCACAAATAAAAATATCACAAAATCAAATATCATTCACACAATCAATACATAGAACCCACCAAAAAAAGATCATCATCATTCAATAACATCATATTCAAATTCAATAAAAGCAAACACATACATAAAACACAAAAAAAAATTTTCAAATAATCAATCATTCACAAAAAAAATCAGCATAAATTTCATACACAACAAACATAATATCCAATAATACATCAATTATATATAAATAATCATCCACACAAAAAAACATAAATTTCAAAAAAAACACACAAAAACATCACTAAACATAGAATTATTCATAATCAACAAATACACAACATAAAAATCAAATCACAAAAAAATACCATAATAATTCAAAAATCACAATCACATATCAAAAGATCACACAATATCAATATTCATTCATAATTCATCATACACAAATAATATCAACAATAAAAAATATATTCAATCAAAAAAAATCAAAATGCAACATTAAATCATCACATAAATCATAGACACAAACCATAAAATATAACAAAACATTTCAAAACAAAACAAATTTACAAATCAAAAATCACACAAAATAAAAATTCATAAATACAAAATCATATATAAATCAATAACACACTTACATCTAAAATATTAGTCATTTCATACAAAATCAAACAAAATATTAACAAACATTCACGATGATACAAATATACAATACAAACATTCAACAAACACAACAATCAAAAATACATAAAAAAATATATTTCAAATACGACAATACAAACAATCAAAATACATACACATGACAACACACACATCAATTCACATCCACAAACAATATATTCAAACAAAAAAAATATACATACAACAACCATAATTTACACAACATTCATTCTCACAAAAAAGACACAAAAACTACATTCAAAATACATTCATCAACATATTTAAATATCATACATATTCAATCATAATCAAATTCCAACAACACATTACAATCATTCACATAAAATAAATAAGTTCAAACATCAAGCAATCAAAATTCACACATACATTCACATTTTTCACAAAATTAAAGAAAATACATAAAAACATCATATAATAACATATTCAACAAAATTTCATTTCAGCCAATCAAAATCACACACAATTCAACATCAACACAAAAATTCAATATCAATCAAAAATTCAAATACATCATATAAATAAAATTTCAATAAATCATCACACATATCATAAAAAACATCCACAAAAACATAAAAAATACATCAAACAATCAAATCAAACAAAATCAAAATTTCATAAAATAATAAATATGATATTACAATAGAAATTAAAAACATCAATTAATCACAAACAAATACATAATCACAATAACAATAATATAAACATCAAATCAGATTCAAAAAATCAATATAATCAATCAACAAACAAAATATCATAACAATAAACACAAAAACATAAATAAAAACATAAATCAAAAATTTAAACATCATACAAAGCATCATCACCAAGCAGACTCAACCAAATACACCAAAACATAAACATCAATTCAACAATAACATACATATATATATCAAACATTCAATCAAATAACACAAAATCATATAAATATATCATATATCCCCCAATAATCCACATAAATCAATAACAATACAACACACAATCAATTCAACATATAATTCAAACAATTATATCATAACATATCACATATTAATAAACAAATCAAATTTCAATCATCAAATTCAATATATAAAACATAAAATACAATCAATTCATCAAAAACAAATTCATACAAAATTCATCATAAAAAAACACAAACATCTCCATGAATATACACAATATAATTCAACATCACATTATCAAAAAATAAAACATCATAAAACCATAAATACAATCACAAATTATTCATCAATACAAAAACAAAAATAACACATCACAATATTTCATATCATATAATCCAACAACACACAATCACACAATCAAAATCATCAATATAACATACCAAATTATAATACAAACAACACACACACATCAATATACATATCATTCATCATCATCAACACATCATTAATAAACAAAATAAATTAATACAACAAAAATCAATATCATAATGTCAACAAATTATCACACACAACTTTCAATAATAAACAACATTACAAATTAATAAATATACATATATCAAAATCCATAATAAACATTATATATCATAAACATTTAATACACACACCATTAATAATATCAAAACAAAATCAATAAATCACATAAATCATCAAATCACAAAACAACAAATCATCAACAAATAAAACATCATATTACTATCAATCATATCAAAAAATATAACATCAAAACAACAATATAATAAATCAACAACACATATCATCACATATAAATAACTCACAATAAAATTCATAACAAAAATTCACACATACATTCAATACATCCAAATACTCAACATAACAATCAATAATTCACACATAAATAAATCATCAACAACACAATAACACCAAATTCAATCAATATAATATTAATCAATATAAAATACATAAACAATCACAAATAAATATCAATTAATTCAATCAAATACATTAAATAAATCACACATCACAAATCAATACCAATAAAAAAATACCAATAACATATAAATTGCAAAAATAAACATCACAATCAAAATTATCACCATTTAATTAATCATTTTCATAAATCAACAATTATATAAAAAAAATATCATTTCAAACACAAATAAAAATTAAATCAAATACACATAATACAATACATCATCAATTATTGTATCAAAAACAAATCAAATCAATCATATCATTTTCAATCACACAATTACATCAATATATCATCAAAATTCAAGACAACATAACAATTCATTAAAATAAATTTAGGGTCAATAAAACAACAAATCAAAAAAATCAACAACAATCACAATCAACAATTCATACACAAATCATTCAATCACCAATCATCAACAATAAATAAAAAAACATAATATACATGCACATAAAATATAAATCATCAGCATCCACAAAACAATATCACAAATTGCAACATAAATTCACATATCAACATTCAAATCACAACACATTCATTCACAAACACACAAAATTATAATTAAAACACATCAAAAAAAAAAAATGAAAAAAAAAAAAAAAAAAATCAAAAAAAATCAATCAACAAATCAACAAGAAAATAAATTTTCACATCAACAATACATCACAATCAAAATAAAATCATCATCATTTAAATCATCACATTAAACACAATCAACATTTCAATAAATAAAATAATACAATTACACATATAAATTCAACAAACAAAATTAATAATCATTATCATAAATCAAATATAAAAATACATATCAATCAACACACAAACAATAATCAAAAATCAAACATAATAATCATTTATTTCATCAAATAATCACAAACATAACACATTCATACACACAATTTCATATACAATCATTCATACAACAATTTCATTCATATCAATCAAATTTCATCATCACACAATAAATCTAAAATTCCAAATCACAATTATTAATATAAAATTCATATTATATACAACACATCACATATCATTTCATCAATAGATAACAAAAAACAACAAATCATTCACACATAAAACATAACATTAAAAACATATACAAAAATAAAACAAACACAAAAATATAACATACAAAATCATAATAATACATATTCACAAAAACTCAATAACACATTCATCACACAAAAAATCACAACATAATTCATAAAAATCAACAAACATATCAATAACAACAATGATTTTTCAAATCACACAAATAATTACAATCCACAATTCAAAATATAACAAAATAAAAAAACAATTTACATAAATCATAATACATCACATACAACATCAAAACAATATAACACAACACAATTCAATATCAATGAATCAAATTATCAACACAAATATCTACAATCATAACATAAATAACAATAATAATAACAATTCAATAATTCAATAATCAAATCATCAAAAAAAAAAAAAACATATTAACAAACATCAACAAAAAAAAAAAAATTAATAAAAAATGACACAACAATTTCCATACATGCATTCATAAATACAACAAATATCAAATCAATACATACATAATTAAATCAATAAAACATATAAAATACACATATACCAATTCATCATAAATCAAACAAACATCAATAACACACAAACTAAATATCAAAACATCATACAAAAAATAAACAATCACAAAACATCACAATTTCACTACAAAAAAAAAAAAAGACATAACTATCACAAAATAATTCAATTAAATCAATCAAAATCAAATTATACAAATTCAAATTAAATATACATAAATTATTAAAATAAATAAAATATAACATAAAATTAGAAAGTAGACATAAAAATATTAATTATCAAATAAACCAAATCAAAAACATTCAACAAATACATCACATTATCAACATCAACATAAATCAACAAACACAAATAAAAAATAAACATACAAAATAATCCATCAATTAAACAAAATTACAACAAAATAAAAATTACCATCATTTCAACATAAAAATACACAACAAACATACATTCAAACAAAAACAACATCACATTACATAAAACAAAAATCAACAAAATTATCAACACACATCAATATATTCATTTCATATAATCAAATATCATTCAAATCAATTTACATAAATTAAATCAATACACACCAATTCAGAAACACATAACATAAGAATTCACATATCATCATATTAAACATATTATAAATCAATAAATAATCAAACAATCATCAATAAATAAAATCAACGATCATACATTAAAAAAAATAAAAAATAATTTATAATACAAATAATAATACAAACAAAATATAAATCAACATTTTAAACAAAACATCAAAACCATTTCATAATAACATAAATCACACAACACATCAAACAACACATCAATAAAATTTCACAAACACATAATTAAATTTATACAACCAAAAATAAATCAATAATTCAAAAAAATATAAAATCATTATATAATCTATTTCAAACATACATCAATAAGTTTCATATAACAAAATAAAAATCATACATATTCACATTCAAATAATTAATCAAACATTTTCATTCACAAAATACAAAACAATATCATATATCACCAAAAACACCAATCAAAAATATATACACAAACACATACCAATATAAAAAAAATACAACAAATACAAAAATAACATTAATATTCATCATTCATATAACAAACAATTTATTTCACATAAATATTAAAACATCATTTCATCACATCAATAATCACTATCACAACAAAAATAAAGAAACATCCAAATATATCCACATTAATTAAAACAAACACAATAAACATTCAACATAACAACAAATAAAAATAAAAAACAATACACATCATAAGTCAATAATTAAAACACAATACACAACAAACACAGAACATAATCATATCAAAACAATATTATCATAAAAAATAGGACATTTCAACAAAACATAAAAATTCAAAACAAATGATATCACATCATCACACATCATATACACAAAAACATAATTCAATTCATATAATTCATCGAATCCAACCATAAACACAAAAACACATAAACATCACAAAAAATTCACAATAAATCATCATATTATTCAAAAAAATCATTCAAACAAAACATCAAATACATATTTAATCATATCATCACAATCATTATATTATAATATCAATAATCACAAAAAACCAATATCAATAAATCAAAAATAAAAAATATATTTCAATACTTAAAAAATCAAAAAAACAAAAACAAAATATTAAAAAAAAAAATAAAAAAAAAACAAAAAACAAAAACAAACACAAAAAAATAAAAATAAAAATAAAAAAAAAAAAAAAAAAAAAAAAAAAAAAAAAAAAAAAAAAAAAAAAAAAAAAAAAAAAAAAAAAAAAAAAATAAAAAAAAAAATAACAGCATATCAAAAAACATAAAATATAATTCATCATATCAAAATCAACAATACTTCAACATAAAATCATACAATAATAGGAAAACAATTATTCAAAATCCATTACATAATCAAATCACAATTCAAAAATTCATAACATATACATAAATATTTTATATTATCATACAACAAACATTAACATATATCATAACAAATACATACATTAATCAACATTTAAAATGTTCATACAAAAAATATTCAATCAAAATTCATTAATATAACAATTAAAAAAATAATACACAAATACAAAAAAAAACATAATACAAATAGTCACACAAATTCACAATCAAATATACAAAAAATCATTCACACATAACATTTCATCAATTAATTTACACAAAATAAATCAATAAATCATAATATTATAATCATTTCATAAAACAAAAAATAAAATAAACAATAAAAATCAAAAATATCACAAAATCATACAATCATATTCATACAAACATCAACACATTCATACAAACATCATAATATCATATCATCATACATCAATAACAACAACCATAAAATCATCATAAAAAATATCAATAATCAACAATACAAATACAATAATAATAATAATATCAAATTAATTCAATAATTCAAAATAATATCAAATCACAATTTCAATACATATAAAATCATAAACACAATAAATCAAAAAATCATCATAATAAAAAAAAATCATCCAACAATAAATTCATATATCATAGAGATCAATAATTTCAACATAACACAACAAACATTTACAAAGAATAATAATAATCAACAAATAATTCAATCATATCAAACAATCATTCAAATACAAAATAAATCATATAACAATAAATACATCACAAAATAATCATAATTACAATACAAAAAATACAACAAAGATATCATATAATCAATCAAATTAAATTCGACATAATACAAATCATAATTAATAAATAATCAAAAAAAAAAAAAATCAAACATCAAAAAATCACACAATCATTCAATAATAATACAAACATGAGTTCAACACATACAACTTCATAAAATCATAACAAAACCATTCACACCAAAAATTCAATCAAATAACACAAATCCCCAACACAAATAAACAACACAATATAATAAGCAATCAATAAACAAAAAATAATAAACAACATATAAACACATCATAAAATCAAATAATTCAACCCATAACAACAACACAATAATAACAAAAAATAACAATAATTCATAATACATACACACAACAAATAAACATTCATCAATAATATAAACATATATTCAAAAAAAAAATAAAAAAATCAAATATAAAATACACATAATAATCAACAAATCATTCATAGGGGAACACAATCACAAAAAAAAAACATAACAAATACAATCAAAAATAATCATATCACACATCATTATCAATAAATTACAAATATATCACAATCAAAACATATAATACATCATTCAATAACAAAAAAACAAAAAAATTACAAATTCAACAAATAAATCAATCATAATTAATAAATTAAATCAATAAAAACATAATCATATATTAATCAACATAATAATTCGATAATAGCAAAATAATCATAAATATATATAATCATTCACACAATATAATAAAATAAACATTCATATCAAATAAAAAAAATCATTTCATCATACAGCACATCAATAAACAATTTCAAAACAATCATCAATCATACATCAAACACATATCATCAATATCACAATAAAATAATTCACATCATAAAAATAAAAGTTCACAGCAATCACATAACATATAATCATCACAAAAATATCATCAAAAAAAAAATTCAATAAAAATCACCATATCACATCAACATCAAGTCCAATTCAAATCAAATCAAAAAAACACATTAAAAACAACATTACACACAACAAAAGAAAAACATATAACAATAACATAAAATTTCAAAAAATTTCAATTAATAAAAACACACAAAATATCAAAATTGAATACAATCATACATATCAAAAATATAAACATACAATTCACAACCAACATATCATCATATAAAACAATACACAACATACAAAAAAAAAATCAATCACACAAATACAATCAAACATATCATAGTAACAAAATCAACATAGCACAATAAATTCAATAAAAATTCATATCACAAACAATAATACAAATTTTCACTCAAAACACAATAAAAAAATCCCCAACAAATCATCAAATTCGATTAAAATTCATTCAAAAATCAATACAACATATCATCAAAAAATCAATACATCACATCATCATTCAATCATCATTCAAATCTAAATAAAAATTCATATAATTCAAACATTAAATAAAAAAAAACAATACACAATAAATACATCCACACATATAATCAAAATTCAAATTAAAATTTCATAAATACTTTTCACACAATCAACAAATCATACAATACACATCATCAAAAACAAACATATCATTAATATACATAATACATCACATCACAACAACACAAAAAAGACAAAAACAATAATCAATATATAAAAACAAATACACATCACAATCAATCAAAAAATACCAATCATAAAACAATATCAAATAATTCATCAACATCACATTCATCTAAACTTCAAATAAAATTAGCATAAAATCAAATAACAATAACATAAAAAATCACAAACAAATACATCATGTCATATCAATCACTCAACAAAAGATAAACAAATAACATAAACACAAATACAAAATACAATTACACAATTCATTATCAATACAAACAAAACACATTCCAACACATAACATAATAAACCATAATACATCATCAATTCACCAACAAATATAAAAATTCATCATAAATTTCACAAAACCATAAATCAAAATCAATCCAACAAACAATCAATATATCATCAATCAACATATTAAATACAATCAATCCATCAATATATTCATCAATACAAATACATCAAATCACATTTCACAACAAAACAAATACAAATAAAAAACCAAAAAAATTCACATAAATCAACAATATCACATCATTATATCATATCAATATAACAACATAACAAAAATTTCAATCACATCATTAATAAACAACATCAATTGAAATATAAATATATTTATCATCAAACACACAATACAAACATTCATAAATCAATACAACATATCACAAAATACATCAACAAAATCACAAATAAACAATATATAAAATCATCAATATCAATACAAAATTCATCAAGTTTCATCATCAAACAAATCATTAATACAAAAAAATTCCATAACAATCACAAAATATACACAATAAACACACATAACAAATCATACAATTCATAAAATAAAACAAAACATAAAAAATCAATTATACAATATATACACATACATTAAAAAAATTCATAATCATAATTTCATTATAACAAACAACATTTATAAATACACATTCAAAAAAAAACAAAATTCAACAATATATAACCTACAAATATAAATTATACACACATAACATAATCACATAACACAATATCAATACAAATAAACAACAACACATAAACACACATCACAAATCCATTACAATATCAAATTCACATTCATAAAATAATTTCAATAATCAAGACAATTCAACATACATCACAAAATATAAAACACAACATAATAACATCAAATAAAAATAGCATTAAATTAAAAAAAACATATTCAATTAAAATTATATCATTTTCAAATAAAAAAATCATATATATAACATAAACACAAAAAAATAAATACATAAATATAAAAAAATACAAAACAAAAAACACATTTTCAAAAAGATTCAAAAATAAATATACAAACATTAATCACACAACAAAATCAAAATAACAATATCACACACATATTCAATATCACATCAATCCACAAAATATCAATACATCATTTCAAAAAAATTATACATCATAATATATATCAATCATCAATTAGCAACATAAAAATATCATATAACATTCATCAATCACATCCACAATTCACAGAAAAAAATGATCAAAACAAATCATTCATCAAAAAAACAAAAGAAAACAACAAAAAATCAATTCAATCAAAATATAGAAAAATATATTTATCATAAAACACAAATTCTATAATAAATAAACACACAAAACATATTTAATCATAATCATATAAAATCAAAAAAAAATCATAACAATAAAAATACAACACAATATCAGAACAGAACCTCATCAAAAATTCACAAATACAAAATCAAATTTCGACATATATCATAACAATATTTCATCAATCAAATAATATCAAAAAATTCATCATCAATACAACATTTTCCATATAAATATATACACAAAAACAAAAATATCATCAAAACATAAATCAAAAACACAAAATAAACAATAAACATATAAACACAACATATACAATATAATTAAACATAAGTAATCATATATATTCATTCATACAAATCAAATACAAAATTCAAGATCACAACAACAACAATAATATTAAACATAATCAGACAACAAATACAATAATAAAATCAAACAATCAACAATACAAATACAAATCAAATAACAAAATCATACATTATACATCAATTCATCCAACATCAAATTCAACAATCAATACATCAATCACATTACATACAAAAATACAATCATCGAAAATAACACACAAAAAAATATATATTCATGAAAATTAAAAATATAATATAAACATATACAATCAATCAAAACAAATCAAATTATCAACAATCAAGGCACAATGACACAAAAAAC
Source organism: Stramonita haemastoma (assembly GCA_030674155.1). Lineage (NCBI taxonomy): Eukaryota > Metazoa > Mollusca > Gastropoda > Neogastropoda > Muricidae > Stramonita > Stramonita haemastoma. Next base: position 11,341 of record JASPKP010000987.1, read on the forward strand.
AATCACACATAAAAATAACCAAATAACATATCAAACATACTATCATTAACACACAAAAAATCATACAAAAAATCATCATTATATAAAATAAACAAAAAAATCAAACCCATTTTATTATATTCATCAACACAATATGACAAATTCACAAAAAAATAATACAAAAAATACATATTCATAAAAAATAATTAATAATATAATATTTCAATAAATCATAAATATAATCCATCATCAAAAATAATTCACAATTCATAAAAATCATTCATCCAACACAATCAACACAAATGCAAACAAATAATCACAAAGTCAATCATCATAAATATTCATACCAATCATAAATCATAAAATTATCAATATCCCATAAATACTAATAATATTCAAATACAACATACATATCAACATATCACATATACAAAATCAATCAACAATTTACATCAAAACATACATTACAACATTCAAACACATAATCAATCAATTTCAATATTAAATTAAAAACATATATCATACAATCAAACATCATCAATCACATACACAATTCATTCATCATACAAAAATCAAAAAAAACAATATCACAAACAAAATATCAAACAAATAATCAAAAATACAACAAACAATATTTCATAAATCAAAATAACCAAAAATAACATAAAACAAATCACCATTCATAACACAAAATCATCAAACAATAAATATATCATTCATAAACATAATAAATACCCAACAAAACTTCCGTATACATCCAAATTACATCAAAATCAATACAATACATTATTCAAACACACATATACACAAACATAACCAATCACATCAAATTAATAACCATTTCCAAATTATACAACCAAAAAAACATTAACAAAAATAACATAATTTTCATTCAGATAAAAAACAAAAACAAATATTACAAATCAAAACAATAAACACATCACAAAATTCATATAAAAATATAACAAATAATCATACATATCATAAACACATACAAATCACAATATTCCCCTACATCAAATAAAAAACACACATTAAATAATTCAAACATCATATCATAAAACAAAAGTAACAAATACACACAAATTCATAACTCAATATATTCATCATATCATAATACAATAATATCATCAAAAAAAAAAAATATTTACAACACAAAAACAACATCATCAAATAAAAATCCATAACAAAAAATATAACACAATCAGTAAATCATCAACATAAATTCAATATAAAACAACAACCATCAAAATCAGCATAAAATGTCACAAAAAAAATAAACAAACATATTTACAACAAAACAACAAATTAAAAAAACATCAATCATTCAGCAAATTAAATATTCACAAAATTCAATAATATTCCAAAATGTCACACATAATCCAATAAACATAAGATCATAATATAAAAAAACATACATCATAAAAAAATAAAATCAAAATTATATCATACATATATATCAAACAAATACAACAATAAATTTAACAAATCAATCAAGCATCAAAATCAAAACAATAATATATCGATTCAAAATTCTTTCATAACAATCAAACAATAAAATTCATAACAATTATACATCATAACATCAATAAATCAAAAACACAAATTATTCAACATCACATCATACACCAAACAATCAACAACAAAAAATATCAAAAATCAAATATCACAAAACAATCATACTGTTCAAAATTTTCATTATAAACAATTTCAAATTCATTCAAAAATCAATACAAACAATCATCAACAAACATAATATATACAAATAACAATCATATATATCAAAATATCATCATAATACAAATATAAAAATCATATAAACACACAAACATATATCATACATAATCAACATCACAAATCAATAATTTCATAAATATAGTTCAAACAAAATCATAACATAACAAAAAATCACCAAATCATTCATAACAAAACAATTCATTCACATAAATAAAAATCATAAAACCAACATAAATTTCATCAACAATTACACAACACAAAAATAAAACTAAATCATATAACAAAAAAAAACAAAATACATAGAAATCACCAAATAAATAATTCATACAACACATACATACATAAACAAATTATACACAATATTCAAAAATAATGCAAATATAATCATCAATACAATATCAAAAAATCAATCATAAACAGATTAATATTCACTTTACATAAAAAATAAAAATAAATCATAATATAATACAAATCAAACAAAACACAAATTAAATAGGCACATCAACAAACATATCATACATATATAAAATAGTGATAATATCACACAAACATACTTTCAAAATTCAAATATCATCAAATACAAAAAATCATCATTCAATACACAAAAATATTTCAAATCACAACATCACATAATCAATAACAACAAATCACTACATATTTTTAACAATACATCAATCACAATAATATATACCATAATAAAATTCATCAACATCATATCAATATAAAAAAACATAATCATAAAGAACATTCAATCAATCACTCAATAATTCAATCAATCATTCAAAATAATCACACACAATTCAAACACAATACAATACATAAACATTATTCATAGAATATCATCAGAAAACACATCAACAAAAAATAATCAATACATTAAAACACAATCATACATCAAATATATCATCATACATAACATCAATATTCAACATGAAATAAACAACATACAATCAAATTTCAATAATATATATAAAATTCAAATAAAATACAAATTTCACAACATTCAAAATATTTCACAACACACACAATAAATCAAATTCCAAAATCAATTATCATACAAGATCAACCCACAACATCAATTCAAACAAACATAATTTATTAATACAACATTAACATATTCATCATATAATAACACAAAAATATCAATAAATCACCCCCCCCCCCCCAACATATACATGACAATCAAAAAATAAAACAATTATAAACAATACATAAAATAATCATCACATCATACAATTTCAATCACATAAATATACATTAAAAGAAAAAATAACATACATAATTCAAAAATAACAAAAAAAATACAAAATAAAAATAACAAAAATATTCATCATACATTCAAACCATAAAACATAACACAAATCAAAACATAACATCAAACAAATATACTATAAACAAATTTCATATATACAACACAATCAAACACCATAGGGACACATAATAAGAAATTTCATTTCACATAATCAACAATATATATCACATATCAAAAAGCAAAATAATATCACAATCAAAATCAATAAATAAAAAAAAAAAACTTAATCATATCAAAATAAATCAATACAGAAAAATAAACATTACAAAATCACATATTCACCAACAGACATCAACAATCATCAACCAAAACATAAATCAGTAACAAACACAACATATTCAATAAAAATCAAATCATAATACAATAACAATTCACATATTAATCATCATCAAATCATCAATCAATCAAAACAATCAAATAAACAATAAATTCAAACACAGCACATAATAAACAATTCAATATCAATTATATCACAAAAAATCAAAAATACAACAACAATAAAAATACTCAAATTCATAACAAAAATCCCACATCATATTACAACGAAACATCAAACATTAATTCACAATAAAAAAATCAAAAATTCAAAAAATCAATCAAAATCAAACAAAATATAATTCAAAACATTCACACAATAAACATAAATCAACAATAAATAATCAAGTTAATCACAACAACATTAATAAAAAAATTAACCACATATCATATCACAAATTTTCAAACATATTCATCATAATAAACATAAATCATACAAATACAAACAGCAAAAAATTTAAAAAATAATACATTCATATCAATCATTATTAAACATCAAAATAATAATAACAGCAAAAATAATTCAACAAAACAATCAATAAAAATATAACATATTTCATAACACACAAATTTATAAATATACATCAAAATCACAAATATAACAAACATATCAAACATAACATCAATACAAACATAACATAACAAAATAACAAACAAAAAAACATACAAACTATACACATCAAAAAGCAAAAAAAAAAAAAATTCATATAAATATAAAAACATTCAAAATATTAACATCAGATATCAAAACAAGAAAAACATCAATTCAAAAAATTCATTACATAAATTAATAACAATCAAACCAATATATTACAACAAAGTATAAAAATCAATAATTAAAATTAACTATATTTCAAACAAATCAATAACATTATAATAACCAACAACAACACACAACAATATACATTCAAAAAATAAAAAAATTTGTCACAAATACATCATCAATCCCCCACAACCAACAAACAATATAAACAATACTAACAAATTCAATAAACATAAACAATAATAAAAACTATCATAAATCATTCAAAACAAAAAAATACACAAAATTTCACACAAATCAAAACAAATAAATCATTCTCAATAAAAATAAAAAATAAACATACAAAATCAATTAAATCAACAATGCATATTCAAAAAAAATCACAACAATCAAAAATCAAAACATAATAAGCTAACAACACAAAAAATCATTTCATATTACATAATATTCAACATACAACAAAAAAAAAAATATTTACAACAATTAACAGAAAATATCACATACATATACAAACATAGAATCAATCAAACATAAATTCAAATTAAACATTTAAATCAATTATCATCAAAAACCAAAAAAATAAAAAGATCATTACAAATATAAATATTCATTCAAAAAAAATCACATATAAATAGATATAATTAATCATCCAACAAAAATTTATACATATCATTCAATTTCAACAAATTTCAAACACAAAAATTTCAATTAACAAATCAACATCAAAAATATATATATTAATTAAATTTAAAAAAATTCAAATCAACATTCAATCATATATTCAAACAATAAAACAAACTAACAACAATTTAAATTCAACATACACAAAAAAAACAATATCAAAAAACAAATCAAATAATCAATAATCAACAACTACAATTCATACAAAAATACAAAATTCATAAACATATATCACATAACAAATCACAAGTATATCAAAAAAAAAAATCAACAGCAAATCAAAAAGCAAACAACAAAAACAACAAAACAAATAATCAACATATACAATAACACATTTCACATAATCATATCAAAATTCAAACCACACACAAATTCACAAATATTCCATTAACACATCATATAAAAACAAAATAATAATAATCACACAAATAATCATCATAAATAATAAACACATAAAAAACATTCATTCAACACAATCATAAAAAAATCATTATCATCACAATAATCAAACCTCAAACAAAAAACAACTACAATTTCACAACAAACATATCAATAAAATTAGAAATTATCAACAACAATATTCAATTACAAAATCATACAACTCAAAAACATAAAATTCAAAATAGGTCAACAAATAATCATTAAGAAAATAACATCATATAATTCATAACATACATAATAAAAATCATATAATTAATACATAATATATAAACACAAATCTACATTCACATATCAAAATAAATTCAAAAAACAACACAACATAAACACATTCACACATATAAACAAAAATCATAATCAAAAATTCAAACATCAACAATCAAAACACAATCCATATAAAAAAATATAAATCACACATATCAATCAAAAATTCAATAACAATCACATACAAATACATTCATACCATTTAACACAAAATTCATAATATACAAATTCAAACAAAAAAACAAAAAAATATAAAATATCAAATCAACAAATCACAAAACATACACATATTCAATTCACAAACACAAAAAAGTCATACATACAACAAAACAATACACATCATTTCATTCAGTTCAAATCAATTCTCAAATTCATCAAAAACAGAAACATTTTCAACAAAATACAACAAAAACAAAATACAAATAAACAAACTAAAATAATAAATCATATCAAACATAAATATTACAACAAAATAAATCATATTAACACCAAATCAATATTCACATTTCAACACATATCCAACATCATATATAACAAAAACAATCATATACAAATCACATTCATATACATTCATAAAAAATAAACCATATATCATAAACACATAATCAATTATTCATTCAATTCCCAACAAATATTAAAACAATCAAAATTTTCATACAAATTAATAAACAATAAAATAAATAACATAAGTTCGATAAAATAAAACATTCACATAACATTTATCTATTAGCATTAAAACAATAAACAAAACAAAAATCAAACAACATTCATTTCAAACATATATAATCATAACAAAACCATTTCAACACATTACACATATCATGAATATTCCAAAAAACAACAATCAATAAAAAATATCATCACATCATTAATACAAAAATTCATAAATAACCATAATAATCAACGCATACAATTTACAATAATTTTCATAAATACATCAATACAAAATATAAAATCAAATATAAAAATAAAATATCAACAACAATCAAATTCACATTTAAATCACACAAATATACAACAATAAAATAATCATTTCAACACAAATAATCAAAAAAACCAAATTGAAAATAATATAAACAATCACAATTACAACAGAATATTCAAATCTGAAAGCAAATTCATAATTTCATAAAATTAATAAATTAAATCAAAAATTCATCACAACACACATCACACAAACAAAAATCACATCAAATCACAAAAATTCACAAATATCATATATCCAATAAAATAATAACACAAATTCATATTAAATATAAACAACCAAAATCATTAACACAGATATATATATACACAATTAATACAAATACAAAAAACCAACAAATAAACACACACAATCACAAAACAACAAAAACCTAAACATACAATCACAAAATCACATATAAATACATCACAAAATCATACATAAAATCATTCACAAAGCCAAAAATAAACAACAAACATTTTCAAACAAATCCAATCAAAATATATGCATCAAAATACACAAAAACAATAAAAAGCAATTAATCAAAATCATAAAATAAAAAATCATCATCATAACACATTAATAAACAACACAATAAAATTCACACAATCAAATAATAATTCATAAATACAAACATCCAATTTACAATAAATAATCATCAACAAATCATTCATCATTATACAAAATCACAATCATCATCAAAATTCAAATCACAATAAAAAAATACATAACAAATAATCATATTCATCATAATAATCACAATCAATAAAAAGACAATACATAACAACACAAAACATCAACCATATCAATAATCCTATATTCAATCAAATCAAGAATTTAAAACAATATCATCACAAAATAACAACATAAAAACAAAATCAAATACATCAATATTCAAACATACATATCAATTCATTAACAACATTACTCATAAATATCAATACAAAATATTCACACATTAATACATTCAACAACATAATACAAACAATAACAAAATAAAAAAATATTCACATAAAAAACAAAATCACATATCACAATCAAATAATCACAATAATTCATCATCATCACAAATAAAATAATTCATCAAATCACAAAATATCATTAAAATATATAATAAACATCACATTAAATCATAAAATAACAATTTCACACATTCACATATTCATTCATATATCATAGAATATAAAAATCAATCAAACATATACAAAAAATCCATTTCAAACAATTTCAATAATCAACAAAACATTAAAATAAATCAATCATCAAAAATAAATCATATACAATCATCAATAGAATCATCAATCATCACATCATCAATATCAACAAAATCAAATAACAAAACCAATTTCACATAAAAATATAAATTCATCAAATAATATACATACAACAATCATCATAAAACAATCATTCACAACAAAATATAGGTATAATTAAATATTCAATAATACAAATATCACAATCAAATCATATCTACAGTCATCAAAAACAATAACAATAAAAACAATCAATAAAATTCAAAATCACAATTCAAAAACATTACAAATTCAATAAATAAAACAAACAATAGGGAATCATAAAAATAAATATAACAACTAAAAAAACAGTACATTCAACATAAAATAAAACACAAATAAAAACACACAACAAAATTCACAATAAATACAACATACACACCTTTCAATCAAATATCACATTAAAAAAACATAACATTAAACATCAACAATAGACATCACATCACACAAAAATTATAAAAATACATATCATTAATTAATCATAAAATCATATCATCAAATAAAATAAACAAACAAAAACAAAATTCAATATAACACAATATAATATCAAAACATACAAAATCACAAAACAATAAAAAACGATCAATGCAAAAACAACATAAACATACATATATTCATCAATAAATTACATCCACATTCAAAACAACAATTAATTCAACTCATAAAATAAATCACAAAATCAAATTATAACAAAAACAAAATTCATTCATCAAACATTAACAAAACATCTAAAATCAACAGCACATTCATCACAATTTCAATACAATACAAAAAAATTACATCAATTACATACTTCACAATTCAATAAATCAAAAAATCATCATCGACAATAATCACAATCATATATTTCACATAAACAATACATTTCAATCAACATATCAACATAAAAAAAAAACAAAAATAAACATTCACAAATAATAATAAATCAATCAATACATATATACAAAATCATAAAAACAAATCTACAAAAACAAATATACATATCATCAAAAAAATCAAATATATATCATCAAGTAAAACATACACAATACATATACACATCAAAGATATCAATAATAATACATAATACATACATCAACTATAACAAATCACATCACATTCAAAATAACAAAAAAAACACATAACCTACATAATAACATAAATAAAAACCAAACAACAATATCAATCATCACATACATAATCATACAAAATAAATGTCAGATTAAAACATATCATCATTCAATATATAAAAAAACAACATACCAACCATTTACACCATACATATAATTCACAATCAAATCAAAATTTATTCATCACATCAATTCACAAAACAATAAATCACACATACATAATACAAACATTCAATATATAATTGATACCAAATCATTCATATATCAAATCAATATCAAACAATCAATTCAATTCATAAAATATATAAATAATCACAATGTATTCATCATATAACAAATAAAAACAACCAAACACAATCAATCAAATACATATCAAGAATAATTTCAAACATATAATAATATTCATACCAAAAATCATAACAACATCACAACATACTACAATCAACATATAACATATATTCAATCCATATAGCAATTATACAAAATCATATTTCACAATAAAATCAATAACATACAAATAGACAAACAAAAAATCACCAACACAACACATCACATAAAAACACATAAATCAACCATAAACACATCAAATTTAAAAATTATAATGAAATTATAATATCACTAAAAATCAAATAAAATACATCATCATCAAAAATCAAACACAACACACAAAATATTCAATAAGTCACAACAATAATTCAAATACAAAATTCATTTCAAATCACAAATAAAAAAAACATATCATCACAAACCAATCAACCAAATCATTATATATTCACATTTCACAAAATTTAATTCAAACAAAATCACATTTCACACAATAACAAAAATACAAACATATATATCAAATATCAACATATAATCCACATATAAAACAAAACATCACACAAAATAAAAATATCATAATAACAAAAATATGTACAATCAATATAAAATCATCATTTCAAAATAGAAACAATCAATAAATCAAACACATTTCAATCATCAAAAATCAATAAAAATTACAACATAACATCATATCACACAAAACACAAAAAAAATCATAAAAAAACACAAAAAAAACAATCAACAAAATTCATCACATCACATAACATCAATTTCAAATCAACATAAATTTAACATAAGTCAATACAGATATAATTCCATTCATAGAACATACAACAACACACAATAACACATAAACATCAATAATCAAAAAATTCAATACAATAACACATCAAAAAAACAATTCAAAAAAAAAACAATAACATCACATAATACAAAAAAACACATCAAAACAATCAATAACAATAAATAAACAAAACATTTCAACAATATATCAAACATCATCATATCATCAAATATAACAATCAATCATAAAAAACAATTCAACTCATAACATAATAAAATTCATAAGAATCAATCACAATAACAATAAATATCAAAATATTATCAATAAACAACATCAACAAAATCATTATATATCATTCAAAACAAATTACAAACAATAAACATAAATTAAAAAAAAAAAAAAATCAAATTATATCAATATACATTCATAAAAAAAAACAAAACACAATATATAAAAAACATATAACATATTTTCATAACAATAATCAATCAAACACAATAAATAAACAAAATTCAAGACTATTAAAAACAAAAAAAATTAAAAAACATTACATGTAACAAAAAAAATAATACAATCACAAATCATATATTCACAATCAAAAAAATCACAGATACATCACAAGCATCCATAATATCAATCAATTATAAAAATATATATCAAACAAATCAAAATATTAAAAACACAAAACATCATCATCACACATTCACAAAAAATAAAAAAAAAAATTTAAAAATAAAAAAAAAAAAAAAAAAAAAAAAAATTAAAATAAATAAATAAATAAAAAATATAAAAAAAAAAAAAATAAAAATAAAAAAAAAAAAAAAATAAAAAAAAAAAATATAAAAAAAAAATAATAAAAATAAAAAATAAATAAAAAAAAATAAATAAATATAAATAAAAAAAAAATAAAAAAATAAATAAAATAATAAAAATAAATAAAAAAAAATTAAAAAAAAAAATAAAATAATAATAAAAATATTAAATAAATAAAAATAAAATAAAAAAAAAAATATAAAAAAATAATAAAAATTAAAAAATAAAAAAATAAAAAAAAACAAAAAATAAAAAAAAAAAAAAAAATAAAAAAAAAAAATAAATAAATTAATAAAATAAAATTATTAAAAAAAAAATAAAAAAAATAAAAAATAAAAAAAATAAAAAAATAAAAAAAAAAAATAAAAAATAAATAATAAAAAAATAATAAAAAATAAAAAAAAAAAATAAAAATAAAAAAAAAAAAAAAAAAATAAAAAAATAAAATAAAAAATAAAAATAAATAATATAATAAAATAAAAAAAATAAATATAAAAAAATATAATAACATTAAATATAAAAAAAAAAATAAATAAATAAAATAAATAAATAAAAAAATAAAAAAAATAAAAATAATAAAAAATAATATATAAAAAATTAAAAAATAAATTAAAAATAAATATATAAAAAAAATATAATAATAATAAATAAATTTATAAAAATATAAAATATAAATAAAAATATAAATAATATAAATAATATAATAATAATAAATATAAAATAATAAATAAATAATATAATAAAAAAATAATAAAATAAATAATATAATTAATAATAAAAATATATATAAAATAATATATAATAAAAAAATAATATATATATAAAAAATTTAAAAAATAAAATAAATTATATAATATAAAATATAAAAATAAATAATTAAATAAATAATTAAATTATAAATATAATAATAATATAATAATAAATATAATAATAATTATATAAAATATAAAATAAAAAAATAAATATATAAATATAATAAAATAAATATATTAAAAATAAAAATAACATAATAAATATATAAATAATAAAATAAATAAAAATATATAAATAATATTAAAAAAATATAATATCATAATAATTAATAAATAAAAAATAATAATTTATAATAAATAAATCATTATAATATAATATAATAATAAAATATAAAAAAATAATATAATAATAATATATCAAATAAAATAAATAAAATAAATATTAATAATAATAATAATATAAAAAAATTATAAAATAAATATATAATATAAAAATAAATAATTATAATATAAATATAAATAATAAATAAAAAAATTATTAAATAATATAAAAAATAATAATTAAAAAAAATAAAAATATAAATAAAATTAAATAAATAAAATATAAATATATAAATATATAAATAAAATATAAAAAATAAATATTTAAAATAATAATATAAATAATATAATAAAAATAAAATATAAATAAATATTTATAAATTAAATAAAAAATAAATATAATAAAATATTAATAAATATATAAAAAATTAAATATTTATATAATATATATATTATAAAAAATAATATTAAATATATATCAAATAAATAAAAATAATAAATAAAAAAAAAAATATATATAATATATTAATATATATAAATAAATATAATAATAAATTAAAATATAAAAATATAATATTAAATAAAATATTAAAAAAATATTATAAATATTATATAATAAAAAATAAATAAAATAATAAATTATATAATAATCAACATAATAATTAAAAAAAAAATATATAATAAAAATTATAATAAAAATAAAATATTACATTAAAATAATAAAATAAAATAAATAAAAATAATTATAATATAAAAATATAATATTAGAAATAATAAAATTATAAATATATAATAAAAATACTGGGCGTGGGTTGTTCTTTATTTGGGCACCGCTCTGCTCTGCTCGCTCCTATGCTCTGCTGGACCCTAGGCCTACTATGCCTATTCTGCACTGACTAACTACACTGACCACCCCTAAATATATACCCTCCACACGGACTGCAAAGACAGCGCCAAGCAGGAGCAGACAATTTGGCCACTTTCAACCTAAAATGGAGGAAATTTGTGTTTCCTTACGCAGCTTCAACGTGATTATCTCGCTGTCCGCGCAACAAAGCTAAACATGTTATACATCAAAATAAACTAGGAAACACAAGCTTTAAAATGCATTAGCGCACTTTACACAACAACTATCTAACTGTGAGCTAAAGGCAATTAAAGCCTCTGAGTCTACACACTTTTAACAAGTTTTCACTATAACTTTCAATAATAAAACACTAAGAGTCCAGCAGAGCCTAATACTTAATGTATATAAAAGGAAGAATATAATTCACAAATTGTATACATATGCATATTATTAGCTAGCAGTGTCCATGAGATGAGATATTAATAATTAAATAACGATGCGAAAACACAATTTCCGATCTACTGCGTGCGCATCAGCATTGCATAAGCCTTGCTTACGAAGCAGTCGTACATCGAAAAAATGAACAATCTCTAATAATACAAATTATCTATATTAACATGATCCGACCTAATATTCATTCATATCACTCACTCACTCAGTCCCATGTCCCAAAGGACGTAGGGGAGACATGAGAGAAGACGCAACAGAGATCTTTTTCCATGCTTCACGATCCTGTGTGGCTAGTAGGAGGCGTTGCAGGGGTTGGGCAGTCCAGTCTTTGATGTTGTCAACCCATGATTTCTTTTGGCGGCCTCTTCTTCTCTTGCCCTCAACTGTTCCTTGCAAGATGGTTTTTGCTAGGGTGTTGTGTCTTGTGGTGTGACCAAACCACATCAGCTTTCTCCTCTTTATGGTGGAGAGCAAAGGCTCTTGGGGGCCCACACGCTTTTTGATTTCTTCTTTCACATAGTTATTGGTTTTGTGTTCTTTGTATGATATTTTGAGGAGTCTTCTGTGGCACTTGTTCTCGAATGCTTGGATTCTTCTCTCTAACTCTGCTGTCAGAGTCCATGATTCACAGCCATATAGGAGGATAGATATCACGAGGGATTTGTAGAGGTGGTATTTGGTGCAGAAGCTGATGTTGTTGCTTCTGATGATCCTCTCGAGTCTGACTAGAGCAGATGTTGCTGTTGCAATGCGAGCTTTCACCTCATTGTTTGATGTGCCATCTTTTGTTAGGATGGAGCCTAAGTATTTGAATTGGCTCACCTCTTCCAATATTTCTCCATTCATCTTTATTTCCGTGCTGTCATTACTCGCGCTGTTGACCATGATCTTCGATTTCTCTGTACTGACCTCCATGCCGTATGCGCTCGCTCGATCTGTTAGACTGTCTGTGAGGATTTGCAGTTCTTGTTTGCTGCTGCCCATGAGGTCAATGTCATCTGCAAATCTGAGGTTGCAAAGGGGTCTTCCACCAATGGAGATGGAAGTGTGGTGGTTTTGCAGTGTCTCTGTCATGATGTTTTCGAGGAAGAGGTTGAAGAGTACAGGTGAGAGAAGGCAGCCCTGGCGGACTCCAACCGTGGTCGTGAAGAACTCGCCCACGTGATTATTCATAAAAACTGCACTTCTTGCATTCTCATACAGAGCCTTGATGACTTCAATTAGGCAGTTGTCAATGTTGAAGTGCCTGAGTACTTGCCAGAGGCCGTCATGCCATACCCTGTCAAAGGCCTTTTTGAAGTCTATAAAATTGTGGTACAAGTCTTTTTGGTGTTGGAGATGCTTCTCTATCAGAATTCTCAGATTGAAAATTTGTTCCATTGTGCTGCGTTTTGGTCTAAAGCCCGCTTGTTCTTCTGCCAGGAGTTTTTCTGCTTGGTTTTTCAGTCTGTTGAGGACTACCTGCAGCATGATCTTGCTAAGATGGCTTATGAGACTGATGGTTCTGTAGTTCTGACATTGCTTGAGGTTTCCTTTCTTTGGCAGGGGTATTACAAGAGACTGTGTCCATTCTTTCGGCCATTCTTTGGTGTCGTGGATCTTCTGACAAAGATCTGTGAATCGCCTTGCTGTTTCATTCCCTCCATTTTTTATGAGTTCAGCTGGGATGTTATCGATTCCAGGCGACTTCCCCTTCTTCAATTGTTTAATAGCTGTGTCTACTTCACACCTTAGTATTGGTGGGTCTTTATCTTGGTGTTCAAGGGGTTTGTTGGAAACTATGTTGGTATCTGGGCGTAGTGGGTAGTTATACAATCCCTCACAGTATTCTGTCCAGCGTTGGAGGATGGCATTGTTTTCTGTTAAAAGATTTCCTTCTTTGTCTTCAATAACAGAGGCTTTAGGCTGTGTGGTTTTCGTTAGTGCTTTCAAAGTGTCGTAAGCTGTTTTGCTGTTTCCCTTGGCCATTCCAGCTTCGATGTTGTTGCATTGTTCTTCTATCCACGCTTCTTTGGCTTCTCTCATCTTTTTCCTCACTTCTCTGTGGCTATCCATGTACTTGTTGTTGGCTTCTTGACTTGTGAACTTTTGCTTCTTAAGTTCTCTTCTTTTGTCACAGAGGTCAAGAACCTCATTTGTCACCCAGGGTTGTTTCTTTGTTCTGCTTCTGCCTAATGTTTCTTCTGCTGCTGTCGTTAGCACTTCTTTGATGTTGCTGGCTAGTGTGTTCACATCATTGTCAATGGCTGTGAGTGCGGCGAACTTTCCTCCAATGTTGGCTTGGAAGATCTCAACCACTGTTGGGTCTTTGAGTTTTTCCAGGTCGAATCTTATGCGTGGGCTTTTCGGCTGTTGTTTCGCTTTCAGTTTCAGCCTGATGGTGGTAAGTACAAGGTCGTGGTCACTGCCAATGTCAGCTCCTGGGAATGTTCTTGTATTTGCCTTGTTTATGCTGGATTTGAATCTTTGGGGTGACAGAATGTAATCAATTTGATTATGAATCAGACCATTTGGTGAGTGCCAGGTTGATGTTCTAGATGGCTTGTGAGGGTGGAGTGTGTTAGCCAGAGTTAGTTTGTGCTTCTTTGCAAATTCCAGCAGCCGCTGTCCTCTGTCATTTGTTTCTCCCAGTCCAAAGCGTCCTGTGGTTCCTGCCCAGGTGCCATAGGCATCAGGTCCCACCTTAGCATTCCAATCGCCTTCCACAATAAGGATGTCTTTTTTGGGCGTTTTGGAGATGACGTTTTCAAGTTCTTCATAGAATTCTTCTATCTGGTCATCATCGTAGTCAGATGTTGGAGCATACACTTGGATGATGGTGAGATTCTGGGGTTTTGCAGAAACTCTGATTGAGATGAGTCTGCTGGATATTGGTGTGCAGTTGATGATGCTTGACACAATCTCTTTCCTGACAATGAAGCCTACTCCGTGTTGGTGTAGTTTCTCATCTCCACTGTACCATATCTTGTGGCCGTCTTGCGTGGTTGTTTCTCCGAAGCCAATCCATCTGACTTC
>JASPKP010000987.1:32500-33791 GCA_030674155.1 Stramonita haemastoma
TGGAAGACAAGAATATCTGCAGTTTGAACTTTTGATGATGATGAAATAGTATTAGAAATGATATTAGATTTGCTGATTGTGATTTGCTGATTGTTTTGTGTAAATGGATTTAGATTGTTTCGTGATAGTTAATGTCTAAATGTTTTAGTTTATAACACACACACACACACACACACACACACACACACACACACACACACACACACACACACACACACACACACATACACACAGCGCGCAGAGAGAGAGAGAGAGAGAGAGAGAGAGAGAGAGAGAGAGAGAGAGAGAGAGAGAGAGAGAGAGAGAGAGAGAGAGAGAGAGAGAGAGAGAGAGAGAGAGAGAGAAGAGAGAGAGAGAGAGAGAGAGAGAGAGAGAGAGAGAGGACAGAGAGAGAGAGAGAGAGAGAGAGAGAGAGAGAGAGAGAGAGAGAGAGAGAAGAGAGAGAGAGAGAGAGAGAGAGAGAGAACACTGAACACTGAACACTGAACACTGAAATGATGTAATGTATATTGGCCTTGGACCACAATACATTGGTTGGGCTTGGGGTGTACCAATGGGTTCTTCCATATCATTTGTAAAGCAAATGCACAAATAAGAAATGATTTGTCACTGATTGAAGAAGGAAACACACATTTACTCTTTGTCCTAATTATAAACCTCAAATCAACCATAACCTAGTCATAGAAAGACTCTGATGTTTAGGAAAAATCATGTATATTGAGTACATATCAAATAGCAACTGTTATTCAGTAAACCGCTTGAGACAACATTGTTTTCCTTTTGTTAATAGAATGAAACATATATCTCGACAAACCATGCATGTACTCCTCATTTGCTACTCCGAGCAGATCTGACAATGGTATATTAATACACTTGCTTAAAAACTTTTCTCTCAAGGCTGTGTACATGTAACATTCCAGCACTTAAGGTCTTCTCCAGCGCTGTTGGAAGTCCCACAACGGGCATGGTGCTGTAGGAATTGGTATTTTAGTACAATTTCACACAGAGCAAAATTTTGCTTGACTATATCCAAGGGAGATCACCTGATAGACAGACAGACAGACAGAGAGAGAGAGAGAGAGAGAGAGAGAGAGAGAGAAGAGAGAGAGAGAGAGAGAGAGAGAGAGAGAGAGAGAGAGAGAGAGAGAGAGAGAGAGAGTAGTTTGAAGTCAGATTCATTTTTTGCCTACATAAAAAGTCGTAATAGAAAACCGTAATGCTGTTACCCCTTGATATATGTGTGCAGCCAAAGAAGAAGGCAACAAAACTGTCCATACCAATTTGAACACAG
>JASPKP010000099.1:2500-20000 GCA_030674155.1 Stramonita haemastoma
AGAGAGAGAGAGAGGAGAGAGAGAGAGAAGGAGATATATATTTTTTTTATATTATATATTATATTTATATTTATTCTGTTATATCGAGGATAACAGAATAGCAATCATGTGCTTTTTTTCATCCGGTCCCCGTGTGTATGCAGTTTTGTAAATATTGTCATCTGTTCCCACCGGCACACGATGGCCTACTCTTACGAAAAGCGGAACAGGATTGAACGTGTGCACAAGATGTTCTGCTTGCGTTCGCACACGGGGCCTCTGTTTAAAGTCTCATCCGAAGGACTTTTGGGGAGAGTGGAGTCGGCACTGATGTTAACTCCAGGAGAAAAACCTCCTCGACCGGACTCGAACCTAGGTCGTCAAATTGCCAGCGCAATGTTCTGACCACTAGGTTATCCGTCCCCGACTCCCCCGTGTGTGTGTGTGTGTGTGTGTGTGTGTGTGTGTGTGTGTGTGTGTGTGTGTGTGTGTGTGTGTGTGTGTGTGTGTGTGTGTGTGTGTGTGTGTGTGTGTGTACATTTGAATTTGCTAAAATTATTATTGATTGCTTGTGTTGTATAGGTTAAATGCAAGCGCTTTGGGTTTTTTTTGTGCTAAATATAGTGCTATATAAATTGCATATTTTATCATGATGATGATGATGATGATGATGATGATGATGCTGATGCTGATAATTATTGTTGTTGTTGTTATTATTATCATCATTATACTTTGATGCAATTGTTATTGGTTGTGGTGGGTGGGTAAGTGTTTGTGTATGTGTGTGTGCGTGCGTGCGTGTGTGTTTGTGTATGTGTGTGTGTGCGAGAGAGATAACGATAACGATAAAGATAACATTAACAATAACGAAATGTTATTTTCTCGGGGTAATAGTAGAATAAGTGTTGTTCTTTTTTTTTTTAATTTAACACTCGGAAAAAAAGGTAAACACGAACACAAATATGTTTGCAAAACGAATCGGAATTATCACGGTAAAAAAAAAGTTCTAAACACACACACACAAACAAACACACACACACACACACACACACACACACACACACACACACACACACACACACACACACACACACACACACACACACACACACACACACACTTCGGAAGAGACTTTAAACCGAGGCCCCGTGTGCAAAGACACGCAGAACACCTTGCGCACACGTCTAATCCTGTTCCGCTTTTCGTAAGAGCAGGCCATTGTGTGCCATTGGGAACAGATGACACTTACAATACTGCATACACACGGGGACTGGATGAAAAAAGCACAAGAGTGCTTATTCCATTATCCACGATATAAAAGAATAAAATGAAAAAAAAAGAAAATGAAAAAAGGAAACACACACACACACAAACACATATGCATGCACGCGCACACGCACACACACTCACACACACACACACACACACACACACACACACACACACACACACACACACACACACACACACACACACACACACACACACACACACACACACACACACCTAGTGGTCAGAAAATTGCGCTCGCAATTTGACCACCCAGGTTCGATTTCCATTCAAGGGGATTTTTCTCCTGGAGTTAACATCAGTGCTGACTCCACTCTCCTTAAAAGTCTTTCGGATGAGACTATAAACCAAGGCCCCGTGTGCGAACGCACGCAGAATATCTTGTGCACACGTTAAATCCTGTTCCGCTTTTCGTAAGAGTAGGCCATTGTGTGCAGGCGGGAACATATGACAATATTTACACAACTGCATACACACGGGAACTGGACGAAAAAAAGCACATGAGTGCTATCCCATTATCCTCGATATAAAAGAATAAAATAAATAAAATGAAAATAAACACACACACACACACACACACACACACACACACACACACACAGAGACACACACACACACACACACACACACACACACACACACACACACACACACACACACACACACACACACACACACACACACACACACACACACACAAAGCGTAGAAATAAGTAGGTATACATATAGGCGGTAAAAATGAGAAGGAGAAAAAAAAAAAAAGAGGAAAATAATAAATTAATATGGGAGTCACACTGCTCTTCTGATTGCAATCACTGCATGGGGAAAGAGATGTCCCACTGTTGACATTTTAATTAAAGGCCTGACACTTTAGGCCAGTGCAAACTGAACGATACCATTTTCTATCCTTTTTTTCTCTTTTTTTTCTCTTTTTCATTTCTTTGCGAGTCTTCCGGGCTGAGGGTAGGGGGTAGGGAGTGTAGGTGCTGTGCTGTGTCGTGGAGTGGAGGGGAGGGAAGGGGAGTGGGGTGGAGTGGAGGGGAGGGGAGTGTGGAGGGGAGTGGAGGGGAGGGGAGTGTGGAGTGGATTGGAGTGTGGAGTGGATTGGATTGGCGTGTGGAGTGGAGTGGAGTGGAGGGGATGGGATGGGAGGGTAGGAGAGTTGAGTGGAGTGTAGAGTGGGATGGAGGGGAGTCGGGGGAGTGGAGGGGAGGGGAGTGGAGGGGAGTGTGTAGTGGAGGGGAGGGGAGTGGAGTGGAGTGTAGAGTGGGATGGAGGGGAGTCGGGGGAGTGGAGTGGAGGGGAGGGGAGGGGAGTGGAGTGGAGTGGAGTGGAGTGGAGTGGAGTGGAGTGGAGTGGAGTGGAGTAGTGAGATGTGGTGTGGTGTGGTGTGTCGTGTCGTGTCGTGTCGTGTCGTGTGATGTGGTGTGGTGTAGTGTGATGTGGTGTGGTTTGGTGGGGTGGGGTGCGTTGTGGGGTAGTGTGGTGTGGTGTGGTGTGATGTAGTGTAGTATAGTGTATTTATTTTATTATTTTATTTATTCTTTTATATCTAGGATAATGGAACAAGAACACGTGTGCTTTTTTACAACCAGTCTCCGTGCGTATGCAGTTTTATAAACCTTGTCATCTGTTCCCACCGGCACACAATGGCCTACAATGTAGTGTAGTGTAGTGTAGTGTAGTGTAGTGTAGTGTAGTGTAGTGTAGTGTAGTGTAGTGTAGTGTAGTGTAGTGTAGTGTAGTGTAGTGTATACTATTTACAATGATGGCAGATACAGATTAGATGTACACATCTTTCGTCAACAGAACAGAACGTCAGCAGAACATCTTGGGCACCCGTTAAAACCTGTTCCACTTTTTCTAAACAGTAGGCTAATGTCTTCCGGTGGGAACGGATAACAACATTTATGAAAAGCCTGCATACACACGGGGACTGGACGATAAAAAGAGACATCAGTGCTTATTTCATTATCCTCGAAATATAATATATAAATAAATGAACGAAATAGATGAATAAATGAATACATAAATAAATGAATAAGTAAATTTAAAATGACTGAATGAATAAATAAATAAATAAATAAATAAATAAATAAATAAATAAATAGATAAATGAATGAATAAATAAATAAATAAATAAATAAATAAATAAATAAATAAATAAATAAAGACTTCTTAGCAAGCGCCTGTTACGTTACATAAGCACAAACGAAGGTACAAGTCAAAACCACATCAGATGTAAACAGTGCTAACAGAGCGCTTTTTTAGCAGCGTCGAGCTTGGTTACCAGTTGGATGGGTGACTATTTGCGTGCCTTGGCTTCAGTACAATCCCCCAGTTTATCCAGCTGTCAATGGGTACCTGTCCTCTTTAGGGTCATGGAAGGTAAAAAAGCGAGGGAGAGGAGATGGGCTCCGCCCTCAATATGCTGGCCCCTAGGCTGAGGTCTCTGATGCCTCGCTACCCTACGACCACATAGGTTATGGGACACCTTTACCTTTATGTTTTATGTCACAGCAGATTTCTCTGCGTGAAATTCGGGCTGCTCTCCTTCTCTGTCTCTCTGTCTCTCTGTCTCTGTCTCTCTCTCTCTCTCTCTTTCTTTCTCTTTCCTCCTATTTGATATATTTTTTATACAATCTTGCTCTTTTGTTTCTTGTTTGCATTTTGGAGTTTTCTTTTCCATGTTAGGATTGGTCACATTATGAGCTTATAGGTTTCATTTGTGATAATTATTTTTTTTACAGAAGTGTGAGTGTTTTGAAATATTTGGTTCACTGGTTTGTTTTGATGACGATATAATTTGAAGGTTTTAACGTGTGCACAAGATGTTCTGCGAGTGTTAGCACGAGGGACCTCGTTTATAGCTACATCTGAAGGACTTTTGGGGGAAGTGGAGTCGGCACTGATGTTAACTCCAGAGGAAAAATCCTCCTGAACGAGATTCGAACCCGGGTCAGCAGATCACGAGTGTATCACTCTGACCACCAGCTATTTCTCCACGTGACCAGCAGCCCACCGTTAATTCAAAGTACATACATACATACATACATACATACATACATACATACATACATACATACATACATACATACATGCATACATACACACACATACACACACACATACATACATACATACATACATACATACATACATACATACATACATACATACATACATACATACATACATACATACATACATACATACATACATACATACATACATACATACATACATACATACATACATACATACATACAT
This sequence comes from Stramonita haemastoma, assembly GCA_030674155.1. Taxonomy (NCBI): domain Eukaryota; kingdom Metazoa; phylum Mollusca; class Gastropoda; order Neogastropoda; family Muricidae; genus Stramonita; species Stramonita haemastoma. The sequence goes on from JASPKP010000099.1 coordinate 7,040, forward strand.
ACATACATACATACATGCATACATACACACACACATACACACACACACATACATACATACATACATACATACATACATACATACATACATACATACATACATACATACATACATACATACATACATACATACATACATACATACATACATACATACATACATACATACATACATACATACATACATACATACATACATACATACATATACAAACATGCATACATGCATATATGCATACACAGACAGACAGACAGACAGACAGACAGACGTAGGTACGTACAGACAGACAGACAGACAGACAGACAAGAGTCAACATCACCACTGCTGACTCCCCTCCCCCCTCACTTCGGAGTGAGCATGAGACGATAACCGAGGCCCCAGGTACAACTTCTTCTTTCTCATGACCCGAACGGTCGTGGAGGAGACATAAGAGACAATTCTGCAGCCAGCCGTCGCCATCCAGCCCTGTCCTCCGCCTTCCGAACGAGTGTTGGACTGTCCAGGCAGGTCCACTCCTTGATGTTATCCATCCAGCTTTTGGTTTGTCTGCCTCGGCGTCTGCCACCTTCTAGCGTTCCTTGTAGGACTGTCTTGGGGAGGGTGATGTGGCGTGTGACATGGCCGAACCATGCCAGCTTCCTTTTCTTGACAGTGGCTAGTAGGGGTTCCTGAGGGCCAGCCATCAGTGCGACTTGACTTCGCACATAGGTGTTTGTTTTCCTATCCTTACAGGAAATTCCAAGCAGTCGCCTCAAGCATTTTGTCTCCAACGTCTGGATCCGCTTGGTGGTTTCAGCGGTCATTGTCCAACTTTCAACTAAAAGTGTCATGAGTAGGCTTTTGCCGAGGGGAGAGAGGGAGGTCAATCCAGATCGATGGACTAGAAAAAGAGAAAGAGCGGCGGCCAACGGTAGATAGGTTGAATCTAGGTATTCTTAAGGACAAAGTATCTGCAGCCGAGTGGAGGGAACGAAGTGTGTACAAGTGAAGACATTCACAGAGGTAGGAGGGTGCTGTTTTGTGGAGACATATGTAACAGAGGGTATTGATCTTGTAGTTTACTCTCTGTGGTACGGGCAGCCAGTGGAGAGATTGCAAGAGGGGGTAATGTGCTCAGATATTTTCTTCATCAGGGAGTGTTACTGTTGTGAGAGATTGGATGTGATGTAACATGTTTTCTTTTCCGTTCCTGATGGTTCGCTTTGGTTTGGATTTTTGATCAGAGCATAGTATATATCAGGACCCTTGTTCATTTTTTGTTGTTGGTAGTTTCTATCGTGTTTGGTGTTGATGAAAAAATATCCGTCCCGGCACAAGTTGTCATCGTTGTTGTTTGTTGTTGTTATTTTGTTGTTGTCACGTAACTTAATCTGGAACCCGGATCATTGTTATTGCCAACAGTATTATCACTATCGTCATTATCCTCGTGTTCGGGGTCTTTTTATTTTGTTTTGTTTATTAAGTACCCCTTTATGTCACAGCTGATTTCTCTGTGTGAAATTCGGGCTGCTCAACCCGGAGAGCGCGAGTCGCCACAAGAGCAGCGCCACCCATTTTTTTTCTTTTTCCTGTCTGCAACTGTATTTGTTTCCCTATCAGAGTGGATTTTTTCCACAGAATTTTGCCAAAGACTACCCTCTTGTTGCCGTGGGTTTATTTAAAAGGTAAAGGTAAAGGAGTCCCATAACCTGTGTGGTCGTAGGGGAGCGGGGCGTCAGAGACCTCAGCTTCTAAAGGGGCCAGCATGTAGACGGTTGTGCCCATCTCCTCTCTCTCGCTGCTTTACCTTCCCTGACACTAAAGAGGGCAGGTACCCATTGACAGTTGGGTGAACTTGGGGAGCTGTACTGTAACCAAGGCATGCAAACGGTCACCCATCCACTGAGCGCTTATTGCGAGGCAGGGGGAGTAACTGAGATAGGTGGAGCGCAAGGGCTGAGGTGACAACGGAATTGTTTACGCCGCCATTTGCAAAGATTTTGTGCACCGGTATAGAAGGGACTCCAACTCTGCGCTTGATTATTGTCTTAAAAATTGCGTTGTTTGCATCTACAATGGCGTGTAAAAGTCTACACATATGTAAAAGAATACATGAATACACACACACACACACACACACACACACACACACACACACACACACACACACACACACACACACACACACAGAGTAATAAAATAAATATTGATCTAGGCCTGATGGGGACAACCAACGTCAGATGACATCACCACTCCTACACACAGATAGACAGATACCCCCTCCCTCCACACACACACACACACACACACACACACACACACACACACACACACACACACACACACACACACACACACACACACACTTTGACTGACTTTGACTTTCACGCACACACACATGCCCGCACGCGCGCGCGCGCAGGCACACACATACGTGCGTGCGTGTGCGAACACACACATAGACACGCGCGCGCACACACACACAAACACACACACACACACACACAAAACTAACACAAAATAGTGATAAATATGTAATATACGTTGAAATGAAGAAGGACAGCACACACACACACAGTTTCACACACACACACACAGTTTCACACACACACACACACACACACACACACACACACACACACACACACACACACACACATACACACACACACATACGCCCGCGCGTGCACACACACACACACACACGCACGCACGCATACACACACGCGCATGCGCACATACGCACACACACATGCACACACACACCCACGGGCGCGCACGCACGCATGTACACACACACACGTGCGCGCACACAAGCACACACATAAACACACACGCGCACGCGCGCGCGCATGCGCGCGCACGCACGCACACACTGTCCACCACCACATTGTTGTGAATACACTTTGAAATGAAGACCAACATTTTTATGACCCCCCCCCCTCCCCCCCCCCCCCTCACACACACACACACCACAGAGGAGACGGATTGGAAATGGTATTTGTCGAGGTATGGGTTGAAATGTTAATGTGGATCAGTGGGGAAACGAAACCCACATTCATTATTGCACCCGAAACGGCGCAATATCTCGGCATTTTGGCCGTAGATGACTATTACAAACGATTTTCTCACTCGCACCAGGCCCTTTCACGCTATTAATTTTTCAGTGTAGCAGAGAACGCATGTATCACTCCAACAACTAAAGCGACGCCTGGCGGAGCCTCGCTTTGAGTTGCCCGCTAATAAGCGCTCATTGTGGATGCTCTGTTTCCTTGGGTAGTGGTTGAAAACCCTCCGTTGTATACACTTCGTCTTCATGGTGAAATGTAATTTATGCCACCTCTTTTTAGAGGTCACATTCTAAACTAGCTAGCTGTGCCCTGTTCCCAGGTATGTGCAGAGTTGAGACATCAAAGAATCTACTCTGTTACATGACGATAATGGAATAAGTACTCATGTGTTTTATTTTACGTCCAGTCCCCGTATGTATGCAAGTTTTGTAAATATAGCAGTGACACACCTGAAAATCTTCCTTCTCTCTTGACAAATATGACCAGCTGCCTTCAAGACATCCAACACTGGATGATACAAAACAAATTACAACTAAATGCAGATAAAACCGAAGCTATGCTTGTAGGCACCAAACACAAACTCTCCTCCATTCCTACAACTTCAATAGAATTCGGCAATACGTCAGTTCCCCTATCCACTTCTGTGAAATATCTTGGAGTCGTCGACAACACTCTCTCTCTCTCTCCGATGGTGGAGAGGGTGATGAAGCAGAAGTACGAGCCTTCCAGAAAGTTCCAGTCCGTCTCCCAGACGGAGAACATGACGGCTCCTCCCAGGATGTAGCAGGTCATGATGAGGAGGGTCAGCCACACGGGCACCCTCACGCTGGACGTGTCGATGGGCTTGCTGAGAGGGTCGTCCTCCCCCACCTCCTCACACACCGCTTCTTCTTCTTCCTCCTCCTCTCCGCTCATCGCCATGTCAGCGTCTTCAGACGTGTTCTCCACCTCTTCTCTGAAGGAGGCCTGGGAGGGATCTTCAGTTGAAACCGTTTTTTCTGAATCTGTTGGAGGTCTCCGAGGTTTCGGGATGGACTGGGGCAAGGTGACCGTTCCTGGGGTCATCATCCCCGAGAGACCTGGCCTGCGTTGCCGGGTGGAGCCGTCCACGTGACTGTCCACGTGACTGTCCACGTGACTGTCTACGTCACCCTCGGCGTGGAGGGCTGACTCTTCAGGGGCAGGGCGGGGTTGGGCGTTCCTTTTTCCCCGCACAGAGCGTCTACTGCTCCGCTGATGGGCTTTCGTTTCTTCCAAGAAAATTTGACGAATCTTCTCCTGCTCTTCCAAGAAAGCGTTCCTGCGGAGTTCCTCTTTGGCGTCTTTCTTGTTCTTCCCTGACTGTCGCTTGGAGGAGGAGGAGGATCTTTTCCGTGTGAGTTTGCTGGGAGTTTTGCCGTCTTCTTCGTCGTCAAGATCAGCGGTTAAACTCCGTTTCCCTTTTTGCGAAGCGCGTTTGCTGGCTGTTGTTTGAAGCGTGGAGGTGGAGTGGTGGACAGCGCTGTCTGATGTGACAGCCGGACTCTCCGCCTCTTCCTCGTCTATGAACTGGAGCTCGTCTTCATGCATCGAGTTTTCAGGCGGATTCTTCTTGCCTGGCTTCTCTGTCTTCGTGGACTGTCTGTGACCGTCAGTACCACCTCTCTCTGCAGTCAAGCCTTGGTCACTATCGTCTTCCCAATGCACTCTGTGGCTCGTGCCCTTGCAGGACTCCGTGTCCCGTTCAATGTCCACTTCGGGACGTGTTGGTTCTTCCACATCTTCCCCCTCTTCTTCTCCTGCATCTACTTCATCTTCAGCGGGACTATGGGATGCCTGACGTTTCGCCTGTCTACGGCCCCACTTTTTGCGCTCTTTCTGGATGCGGCGCAGCGATTGGCGGAGGTTGTGGTCTCGCATCAGGCGATGGTCCATCACCAGCCAATGGCGAGACAGCTGGGAACTCAGGCGCCGCGCGCCGTCATTCATAATGTCCCGGATCAAGCTCATGCGCCGGGATCTGCGCATGCGTGCTTTGGCCAGTCTCCATCTGAAAGCAAAGATAGATGTATGTACGTATGTACCCGGGTTCGATTCCCGTTCGAGGGGATTTGTCCTCCAAAGTTAACATCAGTGCTGACTCCACTCCCCCAAAAGTCCTTCGGATGAGACTATAAACCGAGGCCCCGTGTGCGAACGCATGCAGAACTTCTTGCGCACATATTAAATCCTGTTCCGCTTTTCGAAAGAGTAGGCCATTGTGCACCGGTGGGAAGAGATGACAAGATTTACGAAACTGCATACACACGGGGATGGATGTAAAAAAAAAAAAAAAAAGCACACGAGTGCTTATTTTATTATCCTCAATGTAAAATAATAAATAAATGAAATATATATGTATGTATGTATGTATGTATGTATGTATGTATGTATGTATATGTATGGTATGTAGTATGTATGTATGTATTATGTATGTATGTATGTATGTATGTATGTATGTATGTATGTATGTATGTATGTATGTATATGTATGTATGTATGTATGTATATATGTAATGTATGTATGTATGTATGTATGTATGTATGTATGTATGTATGTATGTATGTATGTATGTATGTATGTATGTATAGTTATGTATGTATGTATGTATGTATGTATGTATGTATGTATGTATGTATGTATGTATGTATGTATTATGAATGTATGTATGTATGTATGTATGTATGTATGTATGTATGTATGTATGTATGTATGTTGTTGTATGTATGTATGTATGTATATTTGTATTGTATTGTATTATACTGTATTGTACTGCATTGCACTGCACATTTCAACATGGCATCTTTTGCCAGCAGGGGCTGATGTTGCCCCCACTATCATACGAGAAGGTGAGAACAGACAGGACCGTTCTGCTTTTTGGAAGAGTAGGCCATTGTGTGCCTGGGAGGAACGGATGACAAAGCTGACAAAACTGCATACACATGGGGGACTGGATGTAAAAAACCCGCACAACTACTTATTCCATTATCCTCGAAATAAAAGAATCAATCAATAAAAAAAATATAATAAAAGAAAAAGAATAGACACAGACAGGTTGACCTAGATTCAGCGACATTTTGAATCAACCCATTCATCATTCCACCCCCTCCCTTATTTATTTATATATTTATTTGTTTGTTCATTCATTTATTCTTTTATATAGATGAAACTGGAATAGGCACTCATGAGCTTTTTGACATCCAGTCCCCGTGTGTATGGTAAATCTTATCTGTTCCCACTGACACACAATGGCCTACTCTTACGAAAAGCGGAACAGGATTTGTCGTGCGCGCAAGATGTTCTGCGTGCGTTCGCACACAGGTCCTCGGTTTATAGTCTCATCCGAAGGACTTTTGGGGAGAGTGGAGTCAGCACTGATGTTAACTCCAGGGGAAAAATCCCCTCGAACGGGAGTCGAACACGGGTGGTCAAATTGCGAGCGCAATGCTCTGACCACAAGGCTATCCCGTCCCCCTATATAATAGACTCAGACAGGTAGGATGAGACTTCGGACGAGACTCTAATCCGAGGCCCCATGTGGGAATGCACGTAGAACATCTTGCGCACACGTTAAATCCTCCTCCGCTTTTCGTATGAGTGGGCCATCGTGTGCCGGTGGGACCAGATAACATTCACAAAAAAATTCATACACACGAGGACTGGATGTAAAAAGCACAAGAGTGCTTATTCCATTATCTGCGATACAAAAGAATACATAAATAAATAGATGAAATAAATCCTGGATATAAAAAAATAAAAGAATAATTAAAAAAAAAAAAGACCGAGGATTCAGGAACATTTTTGATTCAACCGCTTCATAATCCCCTACAACCCCCCCCCTTCCTTAAACTCCTTCACCCCCCTAACCCCCCCCCCCCCCCGCTCCCCTACCCATCCCTCCTCCCCACATCCCTCCCTCCCTCCCTCCTTCCATCCCCACCTCATCATCATGCCCACGAAGAGGTGTCTGTGGATGGCCGTGACGATTGTAGACAACAGACTCCCGATGTTCCGGACACAGAGGAAGGTGAGGGGAATGCCCGCTATGGCGTAAGCGATGGTCACCAGTCGGCCTAGGGGAGTCTTGGGGGCCAGATGACCGTACCCTGTGAGGACGGACACGGTAAAGGCAAAGGGGGGTTAGTTTCACGAGGGGGATGGAGTAATTTACGAGGAGACGGGATAGCCCAGTGGTGAGAACATTGCGCTCGCAATTTGACGACCCGGGTTCGTTCTAGGAGATTTTTCTCCTGGGGTTATAACATCAGTGCCGACTCCACTCTCCCCCAAAGTCCTTCGGATGAGACTCTAAACCGAGGTGCCGTGTGCGAACGCACGCAGAAATCTTGCCCACACGTTAAATCCTGTTCCGCTTTTCGAAAGAATAGGCCATTGTGTGCTGGTGGGAACAGATGACAAGATTTATAAAACTGCATGCACACGGGGACTGAATCAAAAAAGCAGATGAATACTTTATTCCATTATCCTCGATATAAAAGATTTTTTAAAGAAAAACATACTTACACAAACATACACACACACACACTCACACACACACACACACACACACACACACACACACACACACACGGGGGGACGGATAGCCTAGTGGTCAGAACATTGCGCTGGCAATTTGACGACCCGGGTTCGAGTCCGGTCGAGGAAAATTGTTTCCTGGAGTTAACATCAGTGCCGACTCCACTCTCCCCGAAAGTCCTTCGGATGAGACTTTAAACCGAGGCCCCGTGTGCGAACGCACGCAGAACATCTTGCGCACACGTTAAATCCTGTTCCGCTTTTCGTAAGAGTAGGCCATCGTGTGCCGGTGGGAACAGATGACAATATTTACAAAACTGCATACACACGGGGACCGGATGAAAAAAAGCACATGATTGCTTATTCTGTTATCCTCGATATAAAAGAATAAATAAAAATATATAAAACACACACACACACACACACACACACACACACACACACACACACACACACACACACACACACACACACACACACGCACAACACACACACACACACACACATTTTTTTTCCTAGATAGATGGCTTGACGAAAAGGCAAACGTGGCTTATTTTCACGAGGGTGATAGATTAAGTTACGTGTGGACGGACACACACAGCAAACGCAAACGTAATTGCCCTTCAGGGATGATTAAAGTGTTTTTGACTTGACTTGACTTGACAAACTTGGTTTATTTTCACGAGGGTGATAACAAAAATCATGGTATTTGGCCGTAATAGATTTTGTAACATGTTTACATACGGTGGAAAAATCTTGGAAGTTGTAAATAGTTTTAAATATTTAGCAATCATTTTCAGTAAGAGTGGCAGTTTTGCAAAATGCTAGAAAAATGCTTATGATAAAGCTACTAAAGTCATGTTAAGTTTGATAAGGACCGCACGGCAAAAAGAACTACCTATACATGTGATACTTGATTTATTCGATAAAATCGTTGTACCTGTTCTGTTGTGTGCTTGTGAAATTTGGGGATATGAAAACCTAGCAATAATTGATAAGTTTCAGTTAAAATTTTTAAAGTATATCTTTCGTTTAAAGCGTACGACTTCAACTTCGTTAGTATATGGAGAAACAGGCAGATATCCCTTGTCTATTTTGGTTTCTGTTCGAATGGTTCGTTTCTGGATGCAGCTGCTTGATTTTCATTCAGAAAAGCTATCGTCAAATGTTTATAAGATGATGAAAGATTCATATGACAAATCTTCGATTCAATCCGCATGGTTAAACAAGATTAAAAACATTTTAGTACAAAGCGGATTTGACTGTTTGTGGGAGAGACAGTTTTGTTCAACTATCAATTCTACCAGTTCACATGTCAAAGCCTCCTTAATAGATAATTTTGTTAATGAATGGAGAGCTGAGCTGTGGGATAATAGCAGATGCCTTTATTACAAAAACTATAAAATCGATTTTGATATGGAAAAATATATAACTTGTCTACCAGATGTATATGTTTACACTCATGAAATTTCGCTGCAGTTGTCACAAACTTCCTATTGAGGTTTGACGTTTCCATAACATACCACGGGATGAAAGAGTATGTTCAAAATGCAATATCTCTGTTATAGGGGATGAATTTCATTTTATCACGGAATGTCCCAACTTTACACCTTTACGGCAAGATTTTATTCCTCAGCATTTTTGTCAACCCATGTCCAGTTATAATTTTCACTGGTTGATGAAGTTTAAATCTCGAAAAGTTCTCTTGTCTCTGTCAAAAATCATCAGATTTGCAGGTATTTTTTAAAATTTAACCAGTGTAGACTGTGTCTTTTACAGAAATTTACATACCTTACAAATGTCGTGAGTCTTTAATATTGTTTGTTTATCATTTTGCGAAGAATTCTTGCTTTTCAGTTCCTGTTGGTATTGATAATAATTATGAATGTATTGCTGTAAGGTTTCTTTTCTCCTGTTGAATTTGTTTGTTATCCTCCATGCCCCAAACCGAGTGAAAGGAATTAAATCTTGAATCTTTGTGTGTGTGTGTGTGTGTGTGTGCGTGCGTGCGTGCGTGCGTGTGTGTGTGTGTTACGTGTGTGCTGTGTTACGTGTGTTATAACTGTGTTGTGTTTCGTGTGTTATAAGTGGTTTGTGTCAGGTGTGTTAAAAGTGTGTTGAGTCACGTGTGTGTTGTGGTACGTGCGTTATACGTGTGTTGTATTTCAGTGTGTGTTGTGTTACGTATGTGTTGTGTCATGTGTGTGTTGTGTTACGTTTGTTAGAGGTGTGGTGTGTTACGCGTGTTATGAGTGTGTTGTGGTTATGTGTGAGTGTTGTGTTACGTGTGTGTTGTGTTACATTTGTGTTGTGTTATTATGTGTATGTTGTGTTACGTGTGTGTTGGGCTATGTGTGTGTTGTGTTACGTGTGTGTTGTGTTACGTGTATTATGTGTGTGTTGTGTGTTATGCGTGTTCTGTGTTACTTGTGAGTTGTGTCTTTAATTTTACGTCTGTTCACTCTCAGTGATATTAGATGTGTGTCGCGTCACGTTTGTATCGTGTCTTCCTGTATTAGTGTGAAAAACCCTTACACACAAACCAATACACACCTTGACCACCAAATTATAAAAAAGAAGACAAAGCAAAACAAAGCTAAAACAAAAAAAGATACTCCATACCCCCCCAAAATAAACCCCAAACACCTACAACAAAAATCACCCCCCCCCCCTCTCAAAAAAAATGAAAGAAAAAAAGACACCACCTTCAAATACCCTACAAGAAAACCACCCTACCCCATTATCATCCCAAAAGACAAAACAACACACACACACACACACACACACACACACACACACACACACACACACACACACACACACACACACACACACACACACACCACTACTAGATGATGGGCACAATCTTCATCATGGCTTCATCAACAAAGATCATTTTTGACTTGACTTGACTTAACTTGACTTGACTTGACTTGGTAGCTACAAGAAAACCACCCTACCCCATTATCATCCCAAAAGACAAAACAACACACACACACACACACAAACACGCGCGCGCGCGCGCACGCGCGCACACATTTACACACACACACACACGCACGCGCACACACACACACACGCGCGCACACACACACATGCATACATACATTCACACGCACATTCACGTGCAAATTTACACAGACACAGACACACACAAACACAGATATAAACGCAGACAGACAGACAGACAGACAGACACACACACAACACACACACACACACACACACACACACACACACACACACACACACACACAGACACACACACACACACACACACACATACACACACATACACACACAGACACACAGACACAGACACAGACACAGACACAGACACACAGACATAACACACACACACACACACACACACACACACACACACACACACACACACAAACACACCACACACACACACACACACACACACACACACACACACAACACGCACACTTTTTTTTTCTTTTTTTTTCCTAGATAGATGGCTTGATGAAAAAAAGCAAATCAGAGCTTATTCAATGTACCATCTGGAAAAAAAAAAGACTTGACTTGACTTGACTTGACTTGACTTTGACTTCAAAGACAAAAACACACACACACACACACACACACACACACACACACACACACACACACACACACACACACACACACACACACACACACACACACACACACAAAAAAAAACCTAATTGAAACTACAGATAGGTATAAATATCTAGGTATAGTTTTTCATCAGTCAGGAAAGTTTGATGTGGCCCAGGAACACTTAGTCAAACAAAGTAACAAAGCTATTTATATTCGCTGAAAAGAGCTCTACAAGGAGGTGTACTAAAAATAAATATTGTTATGCAGTTGTTTGATGCCCTAATAATGCTTATTTTAACGTATGGAAGTGAAATATGGTTTCCTTATGGTTGTAATGTAAAAGATAACTTCAAAATAGATGATTTAGTTAAAATGTGCTTAACCAGTCAGTTTCCTTTTGAAAGCACCCACGCAAAATTTTGCAGACAGATATTAGGAGTTCACAAAAAAACAATGGTCTTGCCAGTTTTCGGAGACTTAGGCAGATACCCATTAACGTTAAAAGTTATTAGTCATTTAATCAATTTTTGGATTCACATAATAGATTCAAAAGAAAATAGCTATTTTAAATTGTTATATAATGAAATGCACCAAAACAATGAAAAAGATCACTGGATTTATATAATCAAAACAATAATTCATAAGATTGGATTCAAGCATGTGTGGAATAACCATAGTACATTAAATATGAAAAGATTATGCTATGCTATAAAAACAAAACTTGAAGAATTATACAGACTGTTTTGGAATCAACAAAAAAAGTTATTTTCTAAGCTGAATTTTTACAACTCTGTTTCACATGTTTACAGATTGGAGCCGTATCTTTTGATATGCAGGAATGAAAATTATAGGCGCCTATTCAGCAGATTTCGCACCAGCTCCCATGATTTAATGATAGAGCAAGGGAGATATATGAATATACCAAAAGAAGAAAGAAAATGCAAATGGTGTAACAAAATAAAAGACGAGTATCACTTACTTGATGTTTGTACATTATATGATGATTTAAGAAAAAAATTTCTATCTAATGTCAATATTAAGGAAATGAATAATATTAATAACTACAAGAATCTGAGTAAGGTTTTCAACAACGAGGACTGTCTGCTAGATATGATCAAATATGTGCATGATTCTTTTCCAGAAGAGCAAGAACATAGATACATTACATATATAAGAATCTACATCTTTTAAGAATGTTAAATACGTTTACGTTTGGTGTCAAATAAGTCTCGTTCTGACTTAATGGCAATAAAGTTTTCTGATTCTGATTCTGATATTCACACACACACACACACACACACACACACACACACACACACACACACACACACACACACACACACACACACACACACACACACACACACACACACACACACACACACAAACATTGCGCTCGCAATTTGACGACCCGGGTTCGATTCCCGTTGGAGGGGACTTTTTCCTCTGGCTGACTCCACTCTCCCAAAAGTCCTTTGGATGAGACTGTAAACCGATGTTTCGTGTACGAACGCACGCAGAACATCTTGCGCACACATTAAATCCTGTTAATCTTTTCGTAAGAGTAGGCCATTGAGTGCCAACTCACTAATGTACTTTTCCCTCTTAAAACATGTTTGTAATCACGATAAAATATACATTTATTACTTCTTTGCAGCTCTTCTGACCATGACTTTACAAAATCATCCTTTAAAGCCTTAATGACCTTACGACATAACCTATCTTTGTTTACAAAAGTCTGTGTTTCCCACACACAGTCAAACCCTGT
>JASPKP010000099.1:35000-37500 GCA_030674155.1 Stramonita haemastoma
ACGCTCCCGCTGTTTCAGCTCGTGACGTTTCTCAATGGCCATGAAAATCACGCCACCCAAGATGACGTAGCCTACCACCACTGACGTCAGCCCCACGTGGGAGAAGAGGAAGGTGAGGGTGTGTTTGATGATCCAAATGATCGTCTGCTTCAAGCGCTGGGCACGTGACACTGGGTGGTTTCCCCGACGGCGGACATGGTTGTTAAGCCTGTAATACCAGAGACCAGCAGTACAGTGTTGTGTGTGTGTGTGTGTGTGTGTGTGTGTGTGTGTGTGTGTGTGTGTGTGTTTGTGTGTGTGTGTGTGATACGTGTGTGTGTGTGTGCGTGTGTGTGTGTGCGTGTGTGTGTGTGTGTACGTGTGTGTGGTGTGTGCGTGTGTGTGTGTGTGTGTGTGTGTGTGTGCGTGTGTGTGTGCGTGTGTGTGTGTGTGTGTGTGTGTGTGTGTGTGCTTGCGTGCGTGTGTATGTGGTGTGTGTGTGTGTGTGTGTGCGTGTGGTGTGTGTGTGTGTGTTTAGAAACAAACGAACCCCCCCCAACCCAAAACAAAATAAACCAACCCCCCCAAAGTAATAGTACCTCTCTCCCCCACAAAACCCCTCAACACAAATAAGAAGCAAAAAAGAGATACGTATACATTCAACAAACACATAATTCCCAACTGGATACATTGATAATTATTTAAACAAAAAGGAGAGATATGTATTCAAAAAGAACACAATCCCCAACTGACCCGAACATTAATATCAAGACAGATACACTGATTATGATTAAAGTAAATCAAATATAACAAAACAGAGAAGATACAACAGAGAAGAGAGCAACCCAAACAAAAATTTATATATATATGTATATATAATATATATATATGTATATATATATATATATATATATATATATATATATATATATATATATTATATATATATATATATATATATATATATACTTTTAAAAAAGTCTTCCTTACTTTAAAACAATACTATGAATAAAAAAGAACTAACAAAAAACAAACAACAAGCAAACAATTAAAAAAAAATCAACATCAAGACGTACCATCCCATGAAATACTAAAACACACAACGTTTTTCAAATGTGTCAAAGATATATGGGAGAGGAAAAAATCAAGCCAACCCCAAAAAAAAAAAAAAAAACACCACCCCACCCCACCCCCAAACAAGCAAACAAGCAAAACCAAACAACGAAAAAGCCAAAAACCAAAGAGCAACACAAAACAAAAAACAAAAACAAAGAAGCAAACAAAAATGCCACTTTGTCAAGAAAGGATAAGGTCAGTACCAAAGGATCAAAACTATTCTATGATATTTTTTATTTTCTGATGATGTTTTAAACCAAAATGTTGTACGAAGTGGAATAAAAAGCTGAATATTGAGAATGACTGGAAAAAATGTTTTTTGAATGTTCATAAGATATCCAATATCAAAATGAAATAGTTTCAACTGAGGATTATTCGTAGATGTCTGGGTACCAATGTTATATTAAAAGAGATGGGAGTAACAGATAGCAATCTTTGTAATTGGTGCAACTAAGAAATAGACGGTATTTGACACATGTTTTGGCAATGTAAGTTATACAAAGGTTTTTGGCAAACTCTAACAGAAGCAGTGAGTGAAAGATGTATGAATGAGTATAATTTGCACATAAACAGAGCCTTTAAACAATACTTGGATTTGACAAAAATACATGCATTGATCGTATCTTTTATTTTATTATCCTGTTTGCTAAACAATATATATATAATATATATATACATACAAACAAACAGAGATATATATATATATATATATATAATATATATATAATATATATATATATACACCATTGTAAATTAAATAGAAGGATACTTTTGTACTGCAGGTGTTCATCAAAAAGTTGAAAGGAAGATATGTGACGGAGGAGTACATAGCACGAAACAAATTTACCCATAACACTTTTGCTCTTGAATGAACTTCATATAAGGCTTTGGTTAGTAATGAAAATTAAGTCTTTGAATATCTGTTAAATGCTTTTATTACTATGATCATGGTTTATGTCAAATGACAGAACCTTCATAGAAAAAAATTATACTAACCCATGTAAAACATACTCTCTTTATTGTGACCTCTGTCGATATGTTTGTTTTCTCCGTCTAGCTATCTCATCTTCCTCCTTATTCTAACTTTAACATATTTGTGTGAATATGTGGGGTTTTTTCTCTTCTTCTGTTTTTCCTGATTTCTCTTATACTTCATTATATTTCATTATCCTTTGTGTGAATAATTTTACTTGCTTTTTTATATGTATGTGAAAAACCGCACTTCATGATATACAACAATGCACAACATGATAAAACTGAATAAAAATGGTTTAAAAAAAACAAACAAACAAAACGAAACAAAACAAAATACCCGACCTTATTTAGACGACAAGAATATGGTTTCAAAATCAACAAAAGAACCAGAACATTTCTAAATAATGATAAGTTTATGATAGATAGTATA
>JASPKP010000099.1:42500-47500 GCA_030674155.1 Stramonita haemastoma
CCCCTCTCTCCTACCCCCTCCTCCTTTTTTATTCTGTGCTAGGAATTCCCTCTCCTCTTTTCTATCCCTCTTTGATTCGGCCTTGTCCTTTTTCTTCAAGTCACCCTTCTTGTCTATTTTCTGCCATCTTGAGCCATTCTCTTGCCTTTTTTTCCCAGAAAGACGTAAAAGATAACTAATCCCTCCCACACCAATGTGGGATGCTCTGGGCCTGGCTCGTCACATGCTTAATGGCGCTGCAACGCATTTTTCGCTCATATGATAGACAGTAGTTGCTGTCTGAGCATTAGAAAAACCAATGATCATTCATCATCCATTTATTTATTTTTTTATTCATTCATTCATTCATTCATTCATTCATTCATTCATTCATTCATTCATTCATTCTCTGTCTCTGTCTCTGTCTCTGTCTCTCGTGTTTTTTTGTTATTTTGGGTGTGTTTTTTATTGTTGTTGTTGCGTAATAAGAGGAGGAGTAATACTATATGACAATATGTAACTGCTGCTGTTTTTGCATATGCACAAAGAAATATGATTGCGTTGTATCAAATTATGGCTGGTAAATTTGTATTTAGTGGGGAGTTTTTGTCTAAAAAAAACAACCCAACCCCCACCCCCCACCCCCCAACAGTATGCAAATAGGATTAGTTTTAACTAACTGAGGGATGTTGTACTTGATTTTTAGGTGTTTTTTTCTCCTGGGATGGAACTGCAACAATATCAAGTATTACGTCATTATCAGTTTTGTTTCTAGGTGATATTCGACTCAGGCGGTCTTCAGAGAAGCAGGGTAAATGAATGAAGACATCTGAACTGTGTTTGTACGCGTTTTTGTCTTAGTCACCACTTTATTTGTGTTATGAGACAGGCATATATAGGTATACATTTTTTGTTGCCAAGGTCTAAACAAAGCTGGTGAGAAATTATGATTGAGTGCGCTTTGCATTTGTTTATTTGGTTGGTTTTTTTCATATGCCAACTCCTGCTTTTTCTGCTTCAGTTTTTTTTTCCATAGCTATTCTCTAGAGGCCTAGGCAGACTCCCTGGCAGTCAGTACAGAGGCAGCGAGGTTATCAGAACACACAAGTATAACTAACCAACCAAACACACACATGAGGATGCCTCTCCAACACTTGACGGCGCAGGGCCGATAACCAGGCAGTCTTTTGTCCATCTCCCTGACATTTACGGCCCCTTGAGAAGGGAGATAAGGATGACAATGTCTGGAGGGTGGGGGGGGGGGGTGGATGAAGAAGGTTACACTCCAGTATTACCTTGCGGGTTATGTAGTATTTTGTGTAAAGCGCAGGTCTAGACATTTTTTTCATTGATTTTCACGTATTTCTTTTTTAAAGTATGAAAAATGCACTGTGCACTTGTTTTTGGAGATTGAGGACACAGAGCAATACCAGTTAGTTGTTGTTGTTGTTGTTGTTGTTGTTGTTGTTGTTGTTGTTGTTGTTGTTGTTCCCCAGCTTAACATTCTGGGGGCTCACCTGGAATGTGTTCTCTGACTCACTAATCCCACCTGGGAATCCCTGTCAGATTGAAATTGCACACACTGAATGTGAAGTTTGCGTGTATGACTATTTTCAAGTACTTCGCCATATAGGCAGCCATACTCCGACTTCAGAGGATTTTTTCTCCTTTAAAGGAGAGTGCAAGTTGCTCTGTAAAGAGCTTGTCATGGCTGAAGGCAATCTCAACACAACATTTTACAACATGACAACATTTTAGTGTAGGCCTTGGCAATGAGCTGACATCAATAACTGACACAGCTTTAGGCCTGATCCATATACCAGGTAGTGAGGAGAAAGCTGGACATAATCATCAAATGAGGATTGCTTGTGTTCTTACAGCGTTGACCCTGAGCATGCACGTCGCAGTTAGGAAGCTAGCAGACGGCAAAAAGACTGAGGGGGATACGGTGTTTGCTGAAAAATAAAAAGGTTCAAACCTACCAAATTTGTGCAAAATCGCATAACTTTTGAGTCTTTGTGAAAAAAGTGTTTTTTATTTCTGTGGATACCTCAGCTTGTGTGCAGAGCCAATGCAAGAGTGATGCATGAAAACAGAAGGAAACGTTGTCAAAATAATACCCGTGTGTAGCCGAAGAAGGTATAGGTGTGAAATCCCTCCCCCCCTCCACACCTGCCCTCCCTTCCCTCACCTATGTCATTATAGTAAGTAAAGGTGTTGGTGTAGGGAGGGGGGGGGGTTCTGGATATGGATGCCTCCCTCCTCAGCTCTTCCCCCGGTTGTTTTGCACTGTTGTCCCCAATCAATGTGTCTAGTCAACACTTAAGTGGTTTAGTTTGTAAGATATTCTACAGATTCTTCTTAACATACCCAGTTTGCTTAACAAATAATCGGATGATAATGTAATCAGTTGGGATGGGAAAGCTCAGTGGTCAGAGCCCTTGCTCTCCCCAACCTAAGGTTAAGCTGATTACCAGTTGGATGGGTGACCATTTGCGTGCCTTGGTTTCCGTACAGTCCCCCGAGCTGTCAATGAGTACCTGCCCTCTTTAGGGTCAGGTAAAGTAAAGCCTTGTTTATGCTGAATTTGAATCTTTGGGGTGACAGAATGTAATCAATTTGATTATGAATCAGACCATTTGGTGAGTGCCAGGTTGATGTTCTGGATGGCTTGTGAGGGTGGAGTGTGTTAGCCAAAGTCAGTTTGTGCTTCTTTGCGAATTCCAGCAGCCGCTGTCCTCTGTCATTTGTTTCTCCCAGTCCAAATCGTCCTGTGGTTCCTGCCCAGGTGTCATAGACATCAGGTCCCACCTTAGCATTCCAGTTGCCTTCCACAATAAGGATGTCTTTTTTGGGCGTTTTGGAGATGACGTTTTCAAGTTCTTCATAGAATTCTTCTATCTGATCGTCATCGTAGTCAGATGTTGGAGCATACACTTGGATGATGGTGAGATTTGGGGTTTTGCAGAAACTCTGATTGAGATGAGTCTGCTGGATACTGGTGTGCAGCTGATGATGCTTGACACAATCTCTTTCCTGACAATAAAGCCTACTCCATGTTGATGTAGTTTCTCTTCTCCGCTGTACCATATTTTGTGGCCGTCTTGCGTGGTTGTTTCTCCAAAGCCAATCCATCTGACTTCTGCAAGCCCTATGATGTCCCATTTATACCTCTGTAATTCATGTGTAAGTTCCTGTACTCTTCCTGTTTGGTACAGAGTCCTTACATTCCATGTACCAATGGTTGCCCCTTTATCTGGAAGCTTCAGAGTTGGTTCTGCCCCAGTAGCACACTTGTCACTCCCACCCTGGAGGCTTGCAGTGGGTAGCGCGGTCGTTGTTGATCCGGGCCTCGACCGATCCGGCATGTCTTTCTGTTTTGTTTTTCTCATCATGTCCTTGCAGTCATTGGCAGTGACCACGACCTTGTACTTACCACCATCAGGCTGAAACTGAAAGCAAAACAACAGCCAAGAAGCCCACGCATAAGATTCGACCTGGAAAAACTCAAAGACCCAACAGTGGTTGAGATCTTCCAAGCCAACATTGGAGGAAAGTTCGCCGCACTCACAGCCATCGACAATGATGTGGACACATTGGCCAACAACATCAAAGAAGTGCTAACGACAGCAGCAGAAGAAACATTAGGAAGAAGCAGAACAAAGAAAAAACCCTGGGTGACAAATGAGGTTCTTGACCTCTGCGACAAAAGAAGAGAACTTAAGAAACAAAAGTTCACAAGTCAAGAAGCTTACAAGAAGTACATGGATAGCCACAGAGAAGTGAGGAAAAAGATGAGAGAAGCCAAAGAAGCGTGGATAGAAGAACAATGCAACAACATCGAAGCTGGAATGGCCAAGGGAAACAGCAAAACAGCTTACGACACTTTGAAAGTACTAACGAAAACAACACAGCCTAAAGCCTCTGTTATTGAAGACAAAGAAGGAAATCTTTTAACGGAAAACAATGCCATCCTCCAACGCTGGACAGAATACTGTGAGGGATTGTACAACTACCCACTACGCCCAGATACCAACATAGTTTCTGACAAACCCCCTGAACACCAAGATAAAGACCCACCAATACTAAGGTGTGAAGTAGATGCAGCTATTTGACAATTGAAGAAGGGGAAGTCCCCTGGAATCGATAATATCCCAGCCGAACTCATAAAAAATGGAGGGAATGAAACAGCAAGGCGATTCACAGAACTTTGTCAGAAGATCCACGACACCAAAGAATGGCCAAAAGAATGGACACAGTCTCTTGTAATACCCCTGCCAAAGAAAGGAAACCTCAAACAATGCCAGAACTACAGAACCATCAGTCTCTAAAGTCATCCTAGCAAGATCATGCTGCGGGTAGTCCTCAACAGACTGAAAAACCAAGCGGAAAAACTCCTGGCAGAAGAACAAGCGGGCTTTAGACCAAAACGCAGCACAATGGAACAATTTTCAATCTGAGAATTCTGATAGAGAAGCATCTCCAACACCAAAAAGACTTGTACCACAATTTCATAGACTTCAAAAAGGCCTTTGACAGGGTATGGCATGACGGCCTCTGGCAAGTACTCAGGCACTTCAACATTGACAACTGCCTAATTGATGTCATCAAAGCTCTGTACGAGAACGC
The DNA here is from genome assembly GCA_030674155.1 of Stramonita haemastoma. Taxonomy (NCBI): domain Eukaryota; kingdom Metazoa; phylum Mollusca; class Gastropoda; order Neogastropoda; family Muricidae; genus Stramonita; species Stramonita haemastoma. The sequence continues at coordinate 47,109 of JASPKP010000099.1, forward strand.
AAAAAGTGCAGTTTTTATGAACAATCACGTGGGCGAGTTCTTCAAGACCACGGTTGGGGTTCGCCAGGGCTGCCTTCTCTCACCTGTACTCTTCAACCTCTTCCTCGAAAACATCATGACAGAGACACTGCAAAACCACCACACTTCCATCTCCATTGGTGGAAGACCCCTTTGCAACCTCAGATTTGCAGATGACATTGACCTCATGGGCAGCAGCAAACAAGAACTGCAAATCCTCACAGACAATTTAACAGATCGAGCGAGCGCATATGGCATGGAGGTCAATACAGAGAAATCAAAGATCATGGTCAACAGCGCGAGTAATCACATCACGGAAATAAAGATGAATGGAGAAACACTAGAAGAGGTGAGCCAATTCAAATACTTGGGCT
>JASPKP010000099.1:60000-62500 GCA_030674155.1 Stramonita haemastoma
AGAGTGTCGTGTACGAGAGACAGGCAGAGGATCCCCCCCACACACATACACTGCCTGGTGTAACAAGGTCAAGTAAGGTAAAGGTGTCCCATAACCTTTGTGGTCGTAGGGGAGCGAGGCGTCAGAGACCTCAGCTTCTCTAGGGGCCAGCATGTTGAGGGCGGTGGTGCCCATCTCCTCTCCCTTACTGCTTTACCTTCCCTGGCCCTAAAAGCGGGCGGGTACCCATTGACAGACTGACAACACACAAACAACACACACACACACCATACACACACACACACGCACGCACACACACACACACTCACACACACACACCACTCACACACACACATCACACACACACACTACACACACACACTCACACACCACACACACACACTACACACACTCACACACACACACACACTCACATCACACAACACACCACACACACACTCACACACACACACACACACACACACACACAACACAACACACACACACACACCACACACACACACACACACACACACACACACACACACACACACAACACACACACACACACACACACACACAACACACACGTGCCTGGCGTAGCGTAGTAAAACAGGATTAATGCTTTGAACAAAAACAGGATTAATGTTTTGAACAAAAACAGGATTAATGCTTTGAACAAAACAGGATTAATGCTTTGAACAAAACAGGATTGATGCTTTGAACAAAAACAGGATTAATGCTTTGAACAAAAACAGGATTAATGCTTTGAACAAAACAGGATTAATGCTTTGAACAAAACAGGATTGATGCTTTGAACAAAAACAGGATAGGATGAACAGGAAGACAGGATGGCCTGGTCGTCAGAGAGATGCACTTGTGATCTGCTGACCAAGGTTCGAATCTCGTCAAGAGGATTTTTCTCTGGAGTTAAATCAGTGCCGACTCCAGTTCCCCCCCCCCCCCCCAAAAAAAAAAAAAGTCGGATGAGACTATAAAACGAGGTTCCGTGTGCTGAACGCATTCAGAACATCTTGCGCACACGTTAAAACCTCTTCCGCTTTCCCAAAGACTAGGCCAATGTGTGCCGGTGGGAACGGATGACAAAACTGACAAAACTGCATACTCACGGAGACTGGATGTACAAAAGCACATGAGTGCTTATTCCATTATCCTCGAAACAAAAGAATAAATAAAATAAACAAAACAGTTTGTCTTGTTAAAACAAAACTAAAAGTAAGCTATCTTCAAAAACATAGCAACTTGACTTGACTTGACACTTGACTGACTTGACTTGGCCTGACTTGACATGACACTTGACATAACACTTGACTTGGCCTGACTTGACATGACATTTGACTTGGCCTGACTTGACATGACACTTGACTTGGCCTGACTTGACATGACATTTGACTTGGCCTGACTTGACATGACACTTGACATGACATTTGACTTGGCCTGACTAGACACTTGACTTGACACGAATTGACTTGAGTTGACACTTGACATTTGACATGACCTGACTTGACACTTCACTTGACACTCGACACAACACTTGACTTGACACTTAACATTTGACACGACACTTGACTTGACACTTGACTTGACACTTAACATGACACTTGACTTGACAAACACACCAGCTGTCGGACAAACAGAACGATAAATCATAAATGCAAAAAACAAACAAAATGGAAACCTGAGACTCACAGACATACATGACCGATGTTTTCAGGATAATCAGGTGGTTAAACAGACAGACAGACAGACAGACAGACAGACAGACAGACAGACCCGATGACAGACCAAATCAAAAGTAAAAACAAACAATAACTGTAAGAAATGAACAGCAAAGGTGACAGAGACACCCAGGGACAGAAAGACATACACGCATAACAGGTAACAAACAGACAAACAGACAGACAGACAGACAGACAGACAGACAGACAGACAGACAGACAGACAGACAGACAGACAGACAGACAGACAGACAGATGACTGAACAGGTAAGGCAAGCAGACGGGCTGATAGGCCAAAACACGAGCCATAGATCTCTGTAGAAAATAGCAGACTGACAGGCCAAAACACAAACCATAGATCTCTGTAGAAAATAGCAGACTGACAGGCCAAAACACAAACCATAGATCTCTGTAGAAAATAGAAGTCTGACAGGCCAAAACACAAACCATAGATCTCTGTAGAAAATAGAAGTCTGACAGGCCAAAACACAAACCATAGATCTCTGTAGAAAATAGAAGTCTGACAGGCCAAAACACAAGCCATAGATCTCTGTAGAAAATAGCAGACTGACAGACCAAAACACAAACCATAGATCTCTGTAGAAAATAGCAGACTGACAGACCAAAACACAAACCATAGATCTCTGTAGAAAATAGAAGTCTGACAGGCCAAAACACAAACCATAGATCTCTGTAGAAAATAGAAGTCTGACTGGCCAGGGAGGACGGGGTAGCTCAGTGGTCAGAGCACTCACCTTCCCCCAGCCAAGGCTACGCAGCAT
>JASPKP010000099.1:67500-89462 GCA_030674155.1 Stramonita haemastoma
GCAGCAGCAGCAGCAACAGCAGCAACAGCAGCAGCAACAGCAGCAGCAGCAACAGCAGCAGCAGCAGCAACAGCAGCAGCAGCAACAGCAGCAGCAGCAGCAGCAGCAGCAGCAGCCTAAGGCAGCCCTAACACTACATACTCGCTCACCTAGGTAAGTCAGATTAGACAAGCGGCTTCGCTCTTGGGAAGGTGACCACACACCCAGTAAGCTGTGCATGGCTGGAAATGTAGCACTCTGTAGACAGAAATGCAGTCGTGCGCGTGAGCGAGCACACACACACACACACACACACACACACACACACACACACACACACACACACACACACACACACACACACACCACGCAAGCACGCACGCACGCACACACGTACGCACACTCGTCATCGTTGTCGTCGTCGTCACCGTCGCCGCCGCCGCCGCCGCCGCCGTCGTCGACGTCGTGTATTGTGTATGTGTTTATATTTTATTATTCATTTATTTATTCTTTTATGTCGAGGATACTGGAATAAGCACTCATGTGCTTTTTTACATCTTGTCCCCATGTTTCAAATTTATAACAGCACTGTCACAACACAAAAAATTCACATCGTCCCAAAAGGACGAACTTAAATTTTTGGTTGCAACTAGCTCGTTTAAATTCGTCCGGAAAAGGGATGGCAATCACAACAATCTCCCAAAGCACAACTCAAAAGGCAAAAAAAAAAATTACAAACAAGACGCTTTATTTCACTTTCATACAAATTTAACTAAGCTGACATGCCTCTTCCCCCCCCCCCCTTCCGCCCTTCCTAACACCCATAATCCCCTACACAAATATATCAAGAAAAAGAAATCTAAAATACTCTCTCACACACATTCTCATAGTCGGTTCACAATGGGGGAAAGGCATCAGGACGGGAGGAAACGTGGGGGGACACTCAGCTTTTCCAGTTGCCACAGGGCTGACGTTGAGGCGTTGGACGTCAGAGTCCAGCTCAGCTTCGCAGCATGCTGTGGAAGGTCCTTGCTCCTTTCGTCATCCCCTCTGCTGAGATGGCACGGGGAGGACTGCTGGAACGCTGGGTGCGGAGTTCTGCCCGACACAATGTCCAGGCCTGAAGCCTGTCCCACCCGACATCCAGTCCCGCCTGCCTAACACACAAAGCTGTGCCCAGGAATTAATATTTTGTCACAATATGAATGTCAACCCCTCTCTCCATCCCTTGCCTTCCCCAACTTTAACAATTATACAATTTCCATAATAACTCCTCCAAGAGGTTACAACTGTCAATCACTTCAAATAAGCTGTCACACAGACATACAAATAAACACGACATAACCTCTGACTGCAACATATATTCCCACAGTCGAGGAACAGGACGGATTGCTGGGGATAGTACTCGAAATCAGACGACGCCGGTGAACCTGCGGTCCCCTCCAGTTTCAATCCACCGCGACGGCCCGAAAACCCCAGAATCATAAAAAGAAGCAAAAGAATGAAGCGCTGAAAATAAAGTCTTGGAAACAAAAGGAATCTGCATGTTCGAAAAAACCTACCTTCTCTCTTCCCCCACCAAGGCAGAGTTCGAGAGAAGAGACTATTGGAACAAAATATAAAGTGGTGAAGTCGTGGGTTCTAAACCCCAGTGCAACACCCACCCACTCCAGTCGGCGGAATGAGTAAATAGTTCAAAACAAATAAGTTGCATGCACCCGAAATAATGTTGGACACTTCCGAGTGTCTAGACCAAATAAAATAAATTCAATTTCTGCCACACGCTACCTACCTCAGACAGCGTGTGTGGTTCTCATCGTCGTGTGCCGATCGCGGCACGACTACTCCTGCGTCAGCTAGAAGCTCTCTCTCTCTGCACCTTGGCTACCGAGCACAAAGCGTCGGGGTGGCATCACGACAGGCAATATATGCCTGCTGTCACCTGAACTCAGGTGAGCTGCCACCCCGGTTTCGGCGGAAACTCCGCCACGCACGGGCGCCTCGTACGTGGTTACTCGGAGCTTTACGCATCGCTACACATGGACATGTTACATAAAAATTCCCCATGCACACGCTAGCCTGCGCTCAGGGGTATGGATCACGAATAAAAAACTAAAGTGGGGAGGGTGGAAAAGAAAAATGGTGTGGAGGTAAACGACCTCCCGTCAGTCCCCTTAAAACCACACCTCTCCCTCCGTGTCCAGGGTGCTAGTCCTTCACCCTGGCGGTCAGGAGAGGTGTAAGTGGGGTGGTGAAGGGGTGTGAGGATTCGAACCTGGGTCCATTCGTGACAAGCACAGAATGTAAACCCCCACACAGGAATGTTTATTATATCCTCGAAACAAAAGATTTTAAAATAAATCACACACACACACACACACACACACACACACACACACACACACACACACACACACACACACACACACACACACACACACACACACACACACACACACACACACTACACTACACCACACACACCACACACACCCCACACACACACTACACTACACACACACACACACACACCACACACACACAACACACACACACACAACCACACACACACACATCACACACACACACACACACACACACACACACACACACACACACACACACACACACACTACACACACACACTACACTACACACACACACACACTACACTCACACCACACACACACACACACACACACACACACACACACACACACACACATGGGGGAGTGGATAGCCTAGTGGTCAGAACATTGCACTCGCAATTTGACGACCCGGGTTCGATTCCCGTTCGAGGAGATTTTTCTCCTGGAGTTAACATCAGTGCTGACTCCACTCTCCCCAAAAGTCCTTCGGATGAGACTTTAAACCGAGGTCGCGTGTGTGAACGCACGCAGAACATCTTGCACACACGTTAAATCCTGTTCCGCTTTTCGTAAGAGTAGGCCATCGTGTGCCGGTGGAAACAGATGACATTTACAAAACTGCATGTACACGGGGACTGGATGTAAAAAAAGCACATGATTGCTTATTCCATTGTCCTCGATATAAAAGAATAAAAGAAAATAACACAAATACACTACACTACACTACACTACACTACACTACACTACACTACACTACACTACACTACACTACACTACACTACACTACACTACACACACTACACTACCTACAGTACACTACACTACAGTACACTACATAACACACAGTACACTCACAGTACACTTCACTTCACTTCACTTCACTTCACATCACTCACACACACACACACACACACACACACACACACACACACACACACACACACACACACACACACACACACACACACACACACACACACACACACACACACAACACCAATATATCCAGCATACATTCCTGAAGTCGGAATGCAGCTGCCTTCATGGTGGTAAAAAAAACAACCAAAAATAACCCTGGGTGTATGGGCAAAAATCTCATCCTCTGTGAACCTCAAGTTCTAGCCCAGGAAGAAAAACCCCCCCCCCCCCCCCCCCCTGAAAAAAAACCAACAAAAAACCTCCATCCCCAAGACCTGTACTTAGCAAGCTATACAAAAAAGAGACTCTTTTGGCATCTCCTACAGAGACCACATAAGCAACAAGAGGTGCATAACAGAATCCAGCAACGTTGAGCCCTACGAAAAACTTCTGACAATCGTAAAGAAGGGTTAACTTAATGGTACGGGCATGTCACAAGATCAAAAGGACTTGCAAAAACAATACTGCAAGGCACTGTCCAAGGAGGACGAAAAAGAGGCAGACCAAGGAAGAGATGGGAGGACAACATCAGCGAATGGACAGGCCTAGAACTCAACAAAACCTTGAGAAAGTGAGAACACAGAGAGGAATGGAGGAACTGGTGTTGTCAAGTCTTCAGGACGCCCACAGTGGCCAGATAAGGATAGATAGATAGATAGATAGATAGATAGATAGATAGATAGATAGATAGATAGATAGATAGATAGATAGATAGATAGATAGATGATATTTGTATTTTGTACCACTTTATGTCACAGCAGATTTCTCTGCGTGAAATTCGGGCTGCTCTCCCCAGGGAGAACGTATCGCCACAAGTGCAGTGCCTACCCAGTTTTTCTTTTTCCTGCATGCAACTGTATTTGTTTCCCTATCAGAGTGGCTTTTTTCTACAGAATTTTGCCAGGGTCAACCTTTGTTGCCGTGGGTTCTTTAACGTGCGCTAAATAGTGATGTGTAACACACGGGACCTCGGTTTATCGTCTCATCCAAAAGACTAGCGCCCAGACCACCACTCAGGGTCTAATGGATGGGGGAAAAGTTTGGGGCCCTAACGGGGTTTGAACCACCGCACACTCCGATCCGGACTTTTTGCTCTCCAGGCATGTCGCGTTACCATCTACACCACCCATCCACCGATACATAGATAGATTAGGAGAACAATAGGGGCCAAAGAAGACAACCTGGTCTCACTCCTCTTGAACAACTAAAATGGTCTGAGTAATTGCTGTTCTCATGCACACACATGCCTTAACAGAAATATAAACACTTCGTGCAGCCTCATACATTTTCCCTTTGCACCATATTAATAAAAACTTTCTACAGAATATTTGTTTTCATAGAAAAGAAATAAAAACTAAACCACAATTGACTTTTTAAAAATCAGTTTTTTTTTAAATCAACAAAGGCTGCATAACATGTAGTGTTTTACAGCAAAATAGGTTTTAAACAATAGCAAAAGGCGTGAAGATATGGTCGCTTCTACAATAGCCTGTTCTAAAGCCATCATGGTGTTTAGTGATTTTTTTCGCCCTCTTTAGCCTATCTAGAAAACTGTTTGTTAAAATAAGCATGCACACCTTGCTAACCACACTAGTTAAGGATATTCCACATAATCGCCCAGTTGGTCTACATCTCCTTTCTTAAAGAGGGGTACCATTATTGATTTTGACCATTCGCCCCATAAACAGTTCAAAATCAAAGAGCTTATTGAAATCAGGGGTGGGAAATCCTGAAAGTTCTAACATCCACAAAGCCTTACCCAATATACCATTGACGCTCCACCACGAAATGAGTCGCTTAGCACATTATCCAATTTTGCGCTAGGAGCCTTTAAAGGCAGGTGGGGGTCAAGCTGTCAATTTTGAGATTTTGATTGACTATTAAGCTAGATCTGTTTATTTATCTTATAATGAAATATCAAGGCATAATTTTTTATTCCTTTTGCTTTTAAATGTGTTTTGAAGATACCAAAGCACTCATTCTGACAACCTGTTACCAAAATAAACTTGCCCGTTTCTCATTTTGTCACATCCTGCAGTCTATCATTTCAATTTGCAATAATGTTGCACATAATTGTCCGATTTTCAATCTGTTTTTTGTATTTGATAGCCACTTTATTGCGCATTAATAACATGTCAATAACTAAAAATTGACCTCATGTGCACTCCGTCTCATTATGTGGTGGAGCGTCACATAAGGTTCAAACAATAAAACTGTCTCAGTGTTCTCCCCTTATTTTCTACCTCCATGCCATTCTCCTCACTTTCCCGATCAGTCAGGGTTTAAAGGGACAGCACAAAACTCTTTGAAAAGTCAACAACAACAAGCCATTAACAAATAACACAGCAACGACAAAAAATACCTCCATTTCATACCCTGCATTCTAAATGTCAGCAGACATATAGTAGACAGACTCAGATGAGTGTCTGTCTGTTTCCCTAGATACTTGACTATCACTGCAACCTCTCGTGGCGATAAAATCTGTATTGGCTTCGAAACTCTTGCATAATTCAGCCACCAGACAGAGAATCGAAGCAGAGGAGATGACAGACACGTGGACAAATGGAATGGGGACAGTGGGCCGGACAGTCCCACTTCTGTGGCTTAAATTGAGAGACGCCTAATACAGGGTGCAGTGCTTTGTTCCCTTGTGATGCTGTGGCTATCTTCATGTGGTGTCGCTGTTGGGTTTTTTCATTGTCAAGAGTGTTGTTATATTGTTGTACTGATGATGATTATTACTATTTTCATTTTTATCTTTTCTTCTTTTTGTTCGTATTTTTATTTTTGTTACTGATTTCTGACTACTATTTTATTGTCTGTATGATTAAATAATGATAACAACAACAACGAAAACAATAATGAAAATAATAATAATAGTTGCTGTTGTCATTGCTACTACTACTACTACTACTACTAACTACTACTACTACTACTACTACTACTACTACTACACTACTGCTGCTGCTGCTGCTGCTGCTGCTGCTGCTGCTCTACTATTTTTATTAAAACTATTATAACCATTACTGCCGTTACTGGTGACGTAGCTGTTTTTTTCTTTAAGCATCAAGTGTTTTATTATCCATGATTATTGTGTTTTTTTTTACATCAGTTTTGTTAAAACTGAACAACAGCAACAGAAAAACAGGTGACTGTAGTTTCCAACATCTTCAGTAGGAAGTACAGGGGACAGATCACAGTGATGCCAACATGATTGGTGGATAATATTTTAAACTGACAAAGCAAGGCTGTGCTTTTGTTTGTGTTTTTTTGTGCTTAAAGATAATACTGTGTGGTGCTTTTGCTGACAACTGAAAAACAACAAAAGTAACAACAACAACCACAACAAAAACAGCAACATCATCACTGCGACTTAACTTAATGTCCATGGATAATCTATTGAAACACGTCAGGAGAGCTGCTGCGATGAACAGCCACATTATCACTCTCCCTCTCTCTCTGTCAGTTATCCTGAGGTGTTCATGACTGTGCAGTGCAGTGTTGTAGGACCAGTCTCTGATGATGTGATGGCGAAGCTGTGGTGTCTGCAGCTACTAGAGGATTCAATGACTTCTTCTGTAACATCAGAAACATCTGAATCACTGGTGTAGTCAGCTTCAGAACATCCATTGCACACAGAGACCGAGTTTTCTCAAGTTTTTCTGGCCCAGGAATTCAGAGGATACAATGCTAAAGTTAGCCGTCTCTCTGCCCTCAGACACTTTTGAGCAAAGAGAGCAATAGTTAAGTCCTGTAAACTTGATGATATTGATTGCATTGGACAGGGAAGGTCGTACGAAAATGGGGAGAAACAAAATCTACTTTCTGTTTGCGGTGGCACTGTGTTTTCATGCAGAGACCCACAGCACTGGTGTGGACAGTGGAAATCAATCGACCTTAGATAGAGGGACTGATGTCAGTCCAGGTGAAGTAACGACATCCACCGTTAACAGCACTGTGTCAGCAGGTGACCACTCTTTGGACCTCAGTTTGGACACACAGGTGCATGACACCAGCACATCATGGTTTGACGAGGAAGGAGAAAACACATCCACAGACAGACCCCAGTCAACCAGCTCCACAGACAGACCCCAGTCAACCAGACCCCAGTCAACCAGCTCCACAGACAGACCCCAGTCAACCAGCTCCACAGACAGACCCCAGTCAACCAGCTCCACAGACAGACCCCAGTCAACCAGCTCCACAGACAGACCCCAGTCAACCAGCTCCACAGACAGACCCCAGTCAACCAGCTCCACAGACAGACCCCAGTCAACCAGCTCCACAGACAGACCCCAGTCAACCAGCTCCACAGACAGACCCCAGTCAACCAGCTCCACAGACAGACCCCAGTCAACCAGCTCCACACTGGGGTGGACCAAACTGAACACATCTCTTGTGTTGGAGTCAGCGCTTCACAGTGACAGGGACACCACCCCAACAGCATATAGGAATACGTCAGTCAGTCTGGCAGGTGAAGGTGACCGTGACTTGGCAGAAACTGAATCATCCAGGTACATTGGTCAGTCCACTGAGAGTTCAGATTTGACAAATCAGCCACAGTCTTTAGTGCTACATCCTGCAGAAGAAAGACATTACACGTTCCATACCATGGTGGAAAACTTCACCAAACACATTTTCATATCTGATCACCAATCACCACTAGCAGAATGTTCTCTGCAAACTGTATTGCAATCCTACACTACACCAGTGAACCTGGCAGTCTTCAAGTCTGTTACTTTTACCAACGCCGATTTCAGCCCATGCCGTGAGAGAAGCACATATTTAAAACCTGTGTATGCCATGAGCGGAAGAATTTTCATCAGCCCCCAGGATGACATTTTCCGTGACGGCACCATAGACTGGGGGAAACATTTTTGCCTTCTTCTATATACGCCACCATTTACCATTCTTCAGATTAAGACCGAAAACATGGAAGACTGGAAGGAAAGGGGCTGTGATATTTACTTTGAGACGAGTCATAAATGGGAATATATTACTCTCAGTTCTATGATAAAAGGAAGAATAGTTTACTCACACTCAAGTGAAAATTATTTGCGGTTTATCTACCTGTTTAATCCTCAGTGCTTCTACCCCAGTCGTGGAAATATAACGCTAACTTTCCAGGCTGTGCCATGGTGTATGAATCCAAAGCGAACACTGGAGGTGCAAGTTCCAGTGGGAGACAAAGTAGGTGAGGTTGGGTTTTTCTTCTGTTCGTGGGTATGGCTGTAGATCTGGTTAATGGTTTGTATCTGTAGCTGTGGGCATCAGCCCATTAAGATAACTTATTTTCATATGTATATCCGACTTTCCAATCAGCAAAATATCAAGTCAACATATTTTTGTCCCTAATAAACGTTTCCTGGCCATTGGTGATAAAGTAATGCATGATTACTTCCCTTATTGGCCATTCCCTACCACTGATATCGAACACACGAACACACGCACGCACGCACGCGCGCACGCACGCACGCACGCACACACACACAGAGACACAGACACAGACACAGACACAGACACAGACACACACACACACACACACACACACACACACACACACACACACACACACACACACACACACACACACTCGGGCTTGAATGTTGAAGTCGCTTGTTTTGCCGATGCTTTTCTATAAATTTGTTTAAGGATGCTTCTTCTAACAACTGATAACCCTCTGGAATGGATAGAGGGACACGTAAAACTATAGACCCCTTTTCATTACATGCACCTTTTTCGCAGCCCTGTCAGCCCACTCATTGGAAAATAATACTATATGTGAAGGAATCCAACAAAAACAAACACGAATTCCTCTTAAACGTAACAGATTTATGAGGTATTTAATGTATGATATAAGTTTAGTAGTTTGCTTGTATATTGTAGACTTTAAAGCATATGAAACTGATTTTGAATCAACATACAGTGGAAGAATGTAGTTGAATTCATTGATCGTTTTGAGATTCATACATATGATGTCAAAGAAAGACAACTCAAGCATTATTTTTTAGGATAAGATTAAATGCTTTCATGACAAAATCCAGCAAGGATGTTAAATGCTTATATGGGGGATATATTTCAAATACCCATATCATACTTGAATGTAAGAGTTTAAAACCTCATCTCCCTGCCTTTTCTGAGAACTCCATTGTCGAAGTTTTGAGCAATGTAAATCTAACTTTTGATATTGCAGCAATGCTAAAGGTTTGTTGTTAAGTCCTATAGGCCTTCTTATTGTAGTTCGTGTAGTTATTTTGGGAATGTTACATTTTTAGTATTTTTTTTTTATTTGTTAATGTTAAAAATACCTTTTTATTTGCTGTTACCTTTTTATGCACACACACGCGCGCGCAGATGACAGATGACAGGAACAGATGACAATATTTACACAACTGCATACACACGGGGATTGGGTGAAAAAAAGCACATGAGTGCTTATCCCATTATCCTCGATATAAAAGAATAAAATATAATAAATTCTAAAACGCACGTACACGTGCGCGTAGATTTCTCTCTCTAACCTATCCTGTCTCCTATCTTAGGGTCGTCTGGTATCACTTAATGAGGAAAGACGTTAAAATTGAAGATTTACTTACTCACTCACACACACACACACACACACACACACACACACACACACACACACACACACACACACACACACACACACACACACACACACACACACACACACACACACACACACACAAAGTATGAGCGGGATAGGGGGACAGGGGGGTCGGGATAGTCGAGTGGTCAGAACATTGTGCTCGCAATTTGACGACCCGAGTTCGATTCCCATTGGAGTGGATTTTCCCCCTGGAGTTAACATCAGTGCTGACTCCACTCTCAACAAAAGTCTTTCGGATGAAACTGTAAACCGAGGCCCCGTGTACGAATGTACGCAGAACATCTTGCGCACACGTTAAATCCTGTTCCGCTTTTTGTAAGAGTAGGCCATTGTGTGCCGGTGGGAACAGATGGCAAAAATTACAAAACTGCATACACACGGGGATTGGATGAAGAAAGCACATGAGTGCTTATTCCATTATCCTCGATATAAAAGAATAGAATAAGAAATAAACACACACACACACACACACACACACACACACACACACACACACACACACACACACACACACACACACACACAGTGTGTGAACGCTCTTCTTGATTTTGTTGTTGTAACAACCACATTCCATTAAGTTGTGACTCTTTATTCAGGAAGTAGTAGTATGGGAAACAAGTGGAAGTGGGTACCTGCGTAATAACTTCATAATTCTCATCACAAATATTGTGTGTGTGTGTGTGTGTGTGTGTGTGTGTGTGTGTGTGTGTGTGTGTGTGTGTGTGTGTGTGTGTGCGTGTGTGTGTGTGTGCATGTGTGTGTGCATGTGTGTGTGCATGTGTGTGTGCATGTGCGTATGTCCGTGTGCACGCGCGCGCGCGTGTGTGTGTGTGCATGTGTGTGTGTGTGTGTGTGTGTGTGTGTGTGTGTGTGTGTGTGTGTGTGTGTGTGTGTGAACAGGATTCATACAAACACCAGGATGGAACACAGGGAATTTTGACTGGAAGATGTCGGCCTGCGTGACACTGAACTTCCCCAACAACGGGTTTATCATGCTCAGTTTTGTTAACTTTATCAGAGCAAATGGTAATGACTGCCCCTGTTACCTCGCCATCTACCTCACCCCCACCTGTACAGGAACCCCGATCACCAAAATCTACGAAGACATGGGCACCCTTCCAATGTCTTACCAAACTGATGTCCTATCCGTCGAGGTTTACTTCCCCTTTTGTTCCTGTAAGATGATTTTCAGACTCCTCTACTCCATCCACAGCCCTGCAGATCCTCCCATACAGCTCGGAAATGGCAAGTGGGTTTGCTCTGGGACGAAAGGTCCAATCCTAGTGCAGCATTTTTTATGCAGTCATGAAACGTTCTGCGATAACGCTGCAGACAGACCATCCGGGACATGTCCCCCAGCAGACCTGTGTAGATATGTGGGTTTTTACTTTGGGACACATCTCGTTAGTTTTGAGGGAAAATGTTACTGGTATATCTTCCCTGGCAGGAATATTACCTGGGATGAGGCTCACTTCAGTTGCAGGCAGAACGGAGGCTACCTGGTCAGTCTGAACACAGAGCAGGAATGGACAGCCGTGGCCAAGTTTTGGAACAATGTCAGGGGCCCACATTTTCTTTTTGTTGGACTGAAGTCACGCTTACAGCATCACCTGCATGGACAGTAAGCATCCCTCTACCCTTGAAGCACACAAAAAAGAGAAAACCTCATTATATGTTTACATTGCACACTGACTTATTGTAAACAGAGAACCTGATTACCGGTGTTACTGCTTATTCTGTGTAATATGGTTAAAATGTCTAATTCTAAGTAAATTTACTTTCCATTGCAAATGAATTTTACGAATTAGCAAACATTAGCAAGTTAAAGAGGTTTTTTAAAAAATTCTTTCTTGAGTTAGAGAAGCGTACTTCGAATTATGTGTCAAACCTATCTCATTCTTTTACTTACCTTCTTTTGTTTATTCATTGTCTTTATCCTATTTTTTCTCTGTTGATATATTGACTGATACCTATTCAACACCTTTCACAGGTAAACTACAGCTTGGCTTCCTCAAGCAATCTGATAGTCTCCTCCATGTAATCTTCTGTTTATTACAGGTACTCCTCAATGTGGCAGTGGTCTGATGGCACCATGGCATACTACCTGGACATTGGTCAGCAGCCTGAACTTCCTCCTCCTTATGGCGCTGCTTTTGGACACGGACAGCAGAATCTGACCATGAGGACGACACATCGACCTTTACGTGCTGACTACCTGTGCGAATTTGAGTCTCAGATTGGTCAAGACATGGAGTCCAGATGGCAGTCAAAAGTCGTACTCCCATCGCCTTCAAGAACAGGTGTGACCCACCCACACATGAGCCAGTGCTTAGATGGTCAAGCAACTCATACGTTTCTGCAGTGTGATCCTGCCAGTCGCTGTTACGGAAATAAGGAACGGGAAATCCAACGATGTTTGCGGGGGAATCCTCTCCTGGCGAGAACAACGTTCACCTGCAAGAATGACCAGCAACGTGTGCATTACTCTTTGCTGTGTGACCACCACAGGGACTGTGACGACTCGAGTGATGAAGACTTCTGTGACTTTCCACCTTGTCCTTCCAGTCACTTCGTGTGTCAGAAATCCAAACAGGTAACTACAGCACTTGATAAATGAGGGTGGCCATACAACCTATACTGATGCTTAACAGTTATGTCACCTGGGTGAAATCTGATTCGATCATTAGGTAAACTTTTTGCAATGCTAGTTACAAAGTAACTATTTCACACAGAGAGAGAGGCACACACAGAGACATACACAGACCAATAGAAGGACGCAGATTTCATCCAAGGGTTTTATTTTATTTTATTTTATACCACTTTATGTCACAGCAGATTACTCTGCGTGAAATTCGGGCTGCTCTCCCTGGGGAGAGCGCGTCACCACAAGTGCAGGGCCTACCCATTATTTTTTCCCCCTCAGGGATGGTGTCTAAACACAACACCTGTGTGCATGCTGTTTTTTTTATATATAATTTTGTCATCCGCTCCTACCGGCACACGATGGCCTGCTCTTCCAAAAGGCGGAACGGGATTTTAACGTGTGCGCAAGATATTCTGCGTGCGTTCGCACACGGGACCTCGGTTTATAGTCTCATCCGAATGACTTTGACATTCAGTTCGATTTTCTTTGGTGCGCCTCTGTAGCGGAGTCCGGTGGAAAGTTCACCGTAGAGAACCATCTTCGGTAGGCGATGGTCCTCCATTCTAGAGACATGCCCTGCCCAGCGTAGCTGCGTTTTCAGCAACATGGCCTCAATGCTGGTGATTCCTGCTTGCTCCAGCACCTCAGCATTCGTGGTGAAGTCGCTCCAGTGGATGTCGAGGATGGAGTGGAGACAGCGTTGGTGGAAGGTTCCAGAATTCGCAGGTGGTGTCTGTATGTGACCCATGACTCAAAGCCATACAGGAGGGTGGTCAGTACCACGGCTCTGTAGACACTGATCTTGGTGTCTTTCTTCAGGTTTTTGTTTTTCCAGACACGGTGGTAGAGTCTGCCGAAAGCACCGTTTGCCTTTGCCAGTCTGTTGTCTACATCTTTATCAATCTTTGCATCAGAGGAGATTGTGCATCCCAGGTAGGTGAACTGCTGGACTGTCTTCAGTTCTGTCTCACCAATTGTAATGTGAGGTGGGTGGTACGCTACCTGAGGTGCGGGCTGGTAGAGAACCTCTGTCTTCTTCAGGCTGACCGAGTCCGAAAAGCTGGGCTGCCTCTGCAAAACAGGATGTTACATGCTGCAGGGTGGTTTCTATGTGGGCTACAAGGGCAGCATCATCAGCAAAAAGTAGCTCTCGAATTTGTTGCTCCAGGATTTTGGTGTGGGCCTGAAGACGCCGCAGGTTGAATAGGCTGCCATCTGTGCGGTAGCGTATGAAAACTCCGTCTTCGTCATCAAGATTTTCTGTGGCCTGCTGAAGCATCATGCTGAAGAAGATAGTGAAGAGGGTTGGTGCAAGGACGCAGCCCTGCTTCACCCCGTTTGTGATTGGAAAAGGCTCTGAGAGGTCGTTGCTGTTTCTGACCTGGCCACGCTGGTCTTCATGTAGCTGGATCACCATGTTGAGAAATTTGGAGGACAGCCAAGACGCTCCATGATCTGCCACAGGCCCTTCCTGTTCACAGTGTCAAATGCCTTGGTTAAATTAACGAAGGTGACGTACAGTCCCTTGTTCTGTTCGCGGCACTTTTCTTGAAGTTGTCTGAGCACAAAGACCATGTCAGTGGTACCCCTGTTAGCTCTGAAGCCGCACTGGCTCTCAGGGAGGTGGTGTTCTGCAACAGCAGGTGCTAGTCTGTTGAGAACTCTTGCAAGGATTTTGTCTGCGATGGAGAGAAGAGTTATCCCCTAGAGCAATCTGATTTTTCCCCTTTGTTTTTGTAAAGGGTGATTATAATTGCATCACAAAGGTTTTGTGGTAGCTTTCCCTGCTTCCAGCAGCAAACAAAAAAATTCATGGAGCTTGCAGTGCAGTGTTTGCCCCCCGTTTTTCCATAATTCTGGTGGAATACCATCGACGCCTGCAGCCTCCCCACTCTTCAGTTGTTCTATGGCTTTGGTTACATCTTCCAGGGTTGGGGCTTCGTCCAGTTCTTCTTTCACTGGTTGCTGTGGGATCTGTTGGATCACTGCGTCATCAGCAGTGCGATCAGCGCTGAAGAGGGTTTGAAAATATTCAGCCCAGCGGTTCAATATGGACATCTTGTCTGTGAGGAGTGCCTGGGCGTCAGTGCTGCGCAAAGGACTCAACACTTGGTGAGAGGGTCCATAGACTGCCTTCAAAGGTTCGTAGAAGCCTCTGTAGTCATCTGTGTCAGCGCAGAGCTGAGTTTTCTTGGCGAGGTTAGTCCACCACTCGTTTTGGATAACTCTAAGCTTGCGCTGGAGGTTGCTGCATGTAAGACGAAAGGCAGCTTTCTTTGCTGGACAAGATGTTTGTGCAAGGTGAGCCTGGTGGGCACTTCTCTTCCTCGCCAGCAGTTCTTGTATTTCTTGGTGATTTTCGTCGAACCAGTCCTTGTTCTTCTTAGTGGAAAAGCCCAAGACCTCTGCAGAGGTCTGCAGGATGGCAGTTTTTAGGCGGGTCCAGAGCGTTTCTGGACAGGGGTCAGAGGGGCAGTCCTCGACTTCCAGCTTTGACTGGAGGTTGGACTGTAGGTCAGCTTTCACTTCAGCGGACTTGAGGCTGCCAACCTGGAGTTTCTTTCTGGGGGGTTCTCCTCGTTTTGGCTTGGGCTTGATGTGAAGGCTGAGGTTGCATCGCACGAGGCGGTGGTCTGTGTGGCATTTTGCACTGGGCATCACTGGTGTACAAGACATCACTTTGGTCTTTCTGGCGCACTAAGACGTAGTCTATGAGGTGCCAATGTTTGGACCGAGGATGCATCCAGGTTGTTTTTAGACTGTCCTTCTGCTGGAAGCTTGTGTTAGTGATGATTAACCGCAGTTCAGTGCAGAACTCTAGCAGGAGACGCCCGTTGTCATTGCAATTCCCAACTCCAAGTTTCCCCAGAACTCCCTACCAGGCTTCTGAATCTCGGCCAACTCTAGCATTGAAATCCCCAGTAATAATGACCTTGTCGTCTGCAGGGGTGTTTCTTACCAGGCTGCGCAGGTCACAGTAAAACTTGTTCTTGTCTGCAGGGTCTGCTTGAAGAGTCGGGGAATACACACTGAAGAGAGTGATGTGCTGCTTGTTCTCCAGTGGCAGACGCATGGAGATGATACAGTCTGAATGGCCTGTTGGTAAGTTCTCCAGCTTTGAGGCAATGGTGTTCTTGATCATGAAGCCTACACCTAAAAGGCGTCGTTTGGATTGAGGCTTGCCTGACCAGTATAAGGTGTAGCCGGCGCCGTGTTCTTTGAGACTACCTTCATCTGGGAAGCGGACTTCACTAAGAGCCGCGATGTCGATATTTAGTCGAGACAGTTCGTGTGCAACTAAAGCAGAGCGTCGTTCAGGACGGTTGCTGTCTACTGTGACTAGCATGGTCTGATGTTCCAGCACGCAAGTTTGAGACCTGTCACACCTTTGGAGGCAGGTGTGGAGCCACTTGATTTTGACTTTGTTGTTGCTCGACCGCTTGAAAAGATGCCCGTTGACCGCGGCTAGCCAACTGGGTGGTATGAGGATGAGCTTTCGTTAGGCCACCTTTTCTAGGCCCCTCTCCGTGTGGAGCAAGCAGTGCTATCCCTAAAGAGGGCTGCTTGGTCATTCAAGGTGCTGCCGGGTGATGTTGTCATCCTCAGGTCAACAATCAGACGACCCATACTCCCGAATCGCCTGCATGCAGGATTGGAACTGCGGCTTCCAGTGACATCTTTCACCTGCGGCATTCGCCCCTTTCCCATCGCTACAGGGCTTGGGGATAGTAGGAAAAAAGGAGGATGAGAGGGGGGGACGTGGACTTGTCCTTGGGCCTGCGCATAGGATTTTTAAGGTGAGAGACCGTGCGCACAGTACTGTTCCCACCCTTTAAACTCCGGTTCATCTGCCATGGCCCAGCAAGCTGGGAGGTGACAGCGAGATCCTCGGGTCGTAGGCAGATTTACAACTGGTGGTTGAACGCTCAGCCAGCCATGTATTAGGGATGCACCAGCCCTCAGTTCTTTAGGCCTGCCAGCAGGGTATTTTAGTCTTCGCTATTTGCCCATAGCTGGGAGGCTGGTGCGTGGGCACCAGGGCGTATCCACATGACGGTGGGCCATACGTGCTGCACGTTAAGGGGGCCAGCTTTCCTCCCTGACCCAGTTATACCGCCGGGTACTCGGTCGCGCCATGACATAGCAAGTTCAGTGAGAACAGGGGGCACCACGGGAAGGTGTTAGCTACGGGCACAGTAATGCAGGAGGGGCCATTGCAAGTGACCACCTGCCCGTTACCAGGCAGGGGCCCCCGTGGCGATCACTACACCTGGAAAGGAGAGGCATATATATATATATATATATATATATATATATATATATATATATATATATATATATATATATATATATATATATATATATATTATATGTATGTGTGTGTGTGTGTGTGTGTGTGTGTGTGTGTGTGTGTGTGTGTGTGTGTGTGTGTGTGTGTGTGTGTGTGTGTGTACACATAAGTATCTATCTATCTATCTATCTATCTATCTATCTATCTATCTATATAAGGAAGGAAGGTGACAGTATGGTTAAGATGTTTGCCTGCCAATATGTAAACCGTGAGTTTCTGGGTTCTACCCAGCCTCGCCCT
Source organism: Stramonita haemastoma (assembly GCA_030674155.1). Lineage (NCBI taxonomy): Eukaryota > Metazoa > Mollusca > Gastropoda > Neogastropoda > Muricidae > Stramonita > Stramonita haemastoma. The sequence continues at coordinate 84,633 of JASPKP010000099.1, forward strand.
TTCTTCCCAGTTTGACGAAAAAATCGAACTGAATGTTAAAGTCAGTAAGTCATTGGATGAGACTAGAAACCGAGGCCCTGTGTGCGAACGAACGCACGCAGAACATCTTGCACACACGAGGAGAGGAGCCCGAATTTCACGCAGAGATATCTGCTGTTACATAAAGTGGTATAAAAAAAAATCTTTAAAAAAAAAATCTATCTATCTATCTATCTATCTATCTATCTATCTATCTATCTATCTATCTATCTATCTATCTATCTAGATGTCTCTCTCTCTCTCTGTATATATATATATATATATATATATATATATATATATATATATAGTAGGCACCCATCAGTCTTGGAAGACTATGGAGTTGCGCCCTTGTCTTTAGAGCGCAAAGCCTGGGTAAGTAAGTATGGAGGGCAAACTGTTACCCATGCAGCAGACCCTCCCCCGCTCTCCACGCCACTGGAATAATCCATTGGAAAGGCAATGACCGATACGAATAGTTCCAGTACCGTCGCAGGAGTCACCAGATTGTTGCCATATACAGCCCCGAGCCAGCCTGGGACTCCAACTCCCCGATTTTTCCTCAGGGATGGTGTCTAAACACGACACCTGTGTGCATGCTGATTTTTTTTTTTTTTATCATCCGCTCCTACCGGCACACGGTGGCCTGCTCTCCCGAAAGGCGCAACGGGGTTTTAACGTGTGCGCAAGATGTTCTCCGTACGTTCGCACACGGGGCCTCGGTTTCTAGTCTCATCGGAATGACTTTGACATTCAGTTCGATTTTTTCGTCAAAGTGGGAAGAAAGGGCGAGGCTGGGTACAAACCCAGAATCTCAGGTTTACTTGTTGACAGGCGAACGTCTTAACCATCCTGCCACCTTCCTTCATATATATATATATATATATATATATATATATATATATATATATATATATATATATATATATATATATATATCTATATCTATATCTATATCTATATCTATACATACAGAAAGATATAGATATATATATTAGAAGGCTATGAGCAGACAGAAAATCTCTGTATTTTGATTCTTCTCGTTGACATGACTCACATCATTGCAAAAACACAGTGCTGCAGTATATAGACTATGTGGGTGTCTAGCAAAGTGTCAGCTGACAAAACAGACATCAGTTACACCATTTTCTGTTAACCTTGAGAAAACTGGAGAACAGCCAATGAATAAAGAAGGTCAGTGATTTGGAGGTAAATGAGATGGGCTCCTGTTAGAAAGATGGCTGAATATTATCATAAGCATTACTCATGTTAAACGGACACTTCCACAAGCCAGCATGATTTCGATTGGATTTATGTAGAGATGGATATGTGTAACATGTGTATAAAGAATTGTTTGACATGGTACTACCTCTGTGATTTCAGTGCTTCCCACTCGCCTCACGTTGTGATGGAAAGTTACATTGTGCAGACGGGAGTGACGAGCTGTTTTGCTTGAGTTCCACGGTCAGTTTTTCCTACACAGTTCCTCCCCCTGCCATCATCAGATTCACTACCACAGGTAACATCACTGTAGAAGCTGTTAAAGTTTCCCAAGGGAATCCCGTGTGTCCAGAAACCCACTTCCAGTGTGCAGGTGAGGGCTACTGTCTGCCTGTCTACCTGCGGTGTAACGAGGTCGCTGACTGTCCAGAGAAGGAGGATGAAGCAGACTGTGACTCCTACACCTGTCCGGGTTTTTACCGCTGTCTAGGAGCAGACGTGTGTGTCCATGCAGATCATCTGTGTGATGGTAACGTCCAGTGTCCAAGACACGATGATGAACTGATATGTAACACGACTTGCCCCCAAACTGTGAGTGTTTGGGATTTGCTTTTATTTGCTGGGAGAAGTTTTCAGCAGATCCTTACCCTAGGCTGAGGTATGTGAATGCTGACAACACAGCCATGACCTTACAGGACATGGCCAATAATCATCTCTTGGTCTATCTGAGCCTGGCACACTGCCGCTTGAAAAGGATTGATGCTGTCAGTTTGCCAAATCTACACAGCCTGGATCTCAGTCACAATTCTTTAGCAAGCATCACAGAGTTTCCTTTTAAAATGATGACAAATCTGCGTTCCCTTTCCCTTGCTTTCAATGAACTGATCTCGTTGAATTCCATAGATTTGTTCAACATAACTTTTACTGATTTGATTTTCTTGGATTTGTCAGGTGGGGGCACAGAAGAGATCACCAATGCATCTTTAGTGCCTTTCCCCAACATTCAGCACCTGAACCTCTCTGGAAGCAGACTGCAGAAAATACTGGAACCAGGATTTAGTGCACTGCGTAAACTGCAGGTTCTGGATATCTCGCTCTGTCCAGTGACTGAGTTCTATGGAAACATGTTCAAAGGTTTGTCTGAACTAGAAAACATCTATGCTTCCAAATTCCAGATATGTTGTCCCAACATTCTGCCTGAAGACTTTGATCCAAAAGGTTGTTATGCTCCGTCTGATGAAGTGTCTTCTTGTGCCACTCTACTGAGAACTGATGCTTTCAGAATATTTCTTGCTGTCTATGCCATATTTGCTCTTGTGGGGAATTGTGTCAGTTTTCTGTATCGTGTCTTTGCCAAGGGAGTGACGGCGACTCATGGTTTTGATACTTTCGTTACTCATTTGTGTGTGTCTGATTTTTTGATGGGCGTCTACCTAGCCATTATTGGAATAGCTGACCAAATCTACCATGGAACATATGAATGGAGTGACACACACTGGAAAAACAGTATATCTTGCCAAACAGCTGGCTTTTTTATCCTTTTTGTCGAGTGAGGTATCCGCTTTTCTGATCTGTTTCATCACACTTGAACGCTTTCTGCTTGTTGAGTTTCCTCACAAAAATATTGGCTTCACCCTAAAGTCTGCTCAGTGTACATGCCTTGTTGGATGGATAGTGGGGGTGCTGCTTGCTGTCATCCCTCTCCTTCCCTTCTCTCCACCCTGGGATTTCTACAGCCAGACAGGGATCTGCATCCCTTTGCCCATTACGAGGAAGGCCTTCCCTGGAAGTGACTATGCCTTTGGTGTCATGATTGCCTTCAATTTCATCCTATTCCTTCTGATTGCTCTTGGCCAGTTTTTGATTTTCTTGTCAATGCATTCCAAAGGGAAAGCTATGGGGAATTCCAGCAAGAAGGCCAAAGACATGGCTGTTGCCAAACGTCTGCTGGCTGTGGTGATTTCTGACTTTCTCTGCTGGTTCCCCATAGGTCTGCTGGGACTGCTCGCCAAGAGTGGTGTTCCCATTTCTGGAGATGTCAATGTGGCCATAGCAATCTTTGTCCTGCCTTTCAATTCCGCCCTCAATCCTTTCTTGTACACCTTCCACATGCTACTTGAGCGGCGTGGCAACACTCGTGCTCAGCGTCAGCGTCAGCGTAAGGAAGGCGGTGAACTGAAGTCCCACACTTGCCGCTCTTGCACTAAACGGAAACAAGCTCTGTCTCGTTATGCAGTTTCTTTCATTGCAGCTGAGCAATGGCTCAGCACGTTCAACACCAGTGAAGACGAAACTGTAAATCAGGAAGTTCTGAACTTGATTGAAGAAATTCTGGAGGAGAAACAAATGTCACTTGAAAGGCTCTTAGTCTATGCTACCAACATGATGAGAAAACAAAATTCATCAGGCATAACTAGTGGTAGTCACATTTAACAATGATGAAAAAACGCAAAAAAAGTTTCTGAAAACAATCTGATGGAAAATGAATCTACTACCTAGAGATTCAGTGGTCTGGAATTCAGGGAGCCTCTTTGGCAAGATCTTCTGAAGAAAGAGGTTAAACAAAGTAGGCAGGAGTATACAGCCTTGTCTAACTCTTACTGTTGTTTGAAAACTATTGTCGGGTGTATCTGTTCAGAACTGCACTGATCACATTCTTACAGAGACCCTGAATGATATGCACTAAGTATTCTTCAGTGTTCAAAGTTATGAAGATTTGCCAAAGTCCAGCAAGTCACACTCTATCTAATGCTTTCTTGAAGTTGATTAAAAAAAAATGTGAAGCAGATTTTTTTGGTGTTGTTCATAACTTTTTTGTGTGTGTCATGCTGTTGCCAGTCAAGAACGCAGTTTTGCTGTGAAGGCTTTACTGTGGTTGCACCACTGCAGACTGGAAATACTGCAGTTGGGGGATTTCATTGAACACGATTTCATGGGACAGCCATAGCAGCACAACTGAGGTTGCCTTTCACCAAACCAGCCCCTGAGTAAGGGAAACCTGAGGACTGCTGTGCCCAATGGTTTCTTTTGTCTTTTATGGCACTAGTTGGCACATTTTGACTTTTTTTTTTCGCAGGTGTATTGTCACATGAAGGCTGAGTACTAGAACATTTCCTGGCTCTTGCCATCTCTATACCTTTCTCATTAACTCTTGACTCTCCAAGGATTAGCTCACTGATCTTTTCACCATCTTGATGACGGGCGCTCGCGTGCAGCGCCCGCGCCCTGTGTGTGTATGTGTTAGTGTGTGTGGGGTGGGGTGTGTGTTTTTGCGCCGCGCGCGGGGTGCGGGGTGTGCGTGTGTGCGTGCGTGCGGTGGGTGCGTGTTTGTGTGTGTATATGTGTGTGTATATGGGTGTGTGTTTTTTTGCGTGCGTGCGTGTGTGTTTTGTGGGGTGTTTTGTGTGTGTGTGTGTGTGTGTGTGGGGTGTATGCGTGGGCGTGCGTGCGTGTGCGTGTGTGTGTGTGTGTGTGTGTGTGTGTGTGTGTGTGTGTGTGTGTTGTGTGTTTTAGTTATAGTGCTGATCGTGTAAACATCATGTTTTTTCATTTTGTTTTTGATTTTTTAATATTCTTATTTTAAAAAGATAT
>JASPKP010000988.1:0-5000 GCA_030674155.1 Stramonita haemastoma
TTTTTATTTGTTAAATCTTTTGTATCTTTTAAAATAATGTTATGCATTGTATCAAAATATATCTTACAATATATGCATATATCTTCATCAGCAGTTATGTGTATATTTTTTACCTTGCTAGATTGACTTTTTTCCAGTCTTCCATTATGTATTACTATGATTTTTATATTCAATATTGATTTATGTTTCTGTTTCCTCTGTCTTTTCATCTCTCAGTCTACCCGTCTATTTTCTTTTTTATTGGTATCAAACCTACTGTTACAATGTAATCATATCTTTATCAACAGTTTATGCTTACTTTACACCTTGTAAGGAACTGCTGCTGAACGCCCCAAGGACTGGGCCCAGCACATCTGACTTCAGTGTGAATCCTATAAATATGGTTTCCATATAAATGTAATTCATATGATGCGTGTTCTTACTCAAGTTTGCTTATAAATTCTTTTTTCAATATTCCATATGATTGTTGGGTGACGTTTATTGATATTTGCTTATGGCCTAACCTAAATGGAATATGATAGAATAAGTTGGTTTTATATTTATATATCACTTAAATTATGTTGTTCTTGAATTTTTAGCATACTTTTTTCTCTTTGTTATGGCTATTGTTTTTTGGCTTTTTTTTTCAATGTGTTTTGTTCTTAAGCAAGGGTTATGATGATGGGTTTTATAGGTGATGATGGTAACGATGGTGTAGGTGTTGAAAGTGATAGTGGGAACGGTGACTATGATGAAGAAGTTAAAGATGACGATGGAAACAGTGATGAAGAAGACGAGGATGATGATCGTGACTATAATGGTAGACACTGAAGATGTGTTCGTGACGAATGATAATTATATAGGTTGAAGAGGATGATGATAGTGCAGATGATGAAGAGAATGATTTTGATGATGATGACGTAGAGGATGAAAGTTATGATGGTGATGTTGATAAACTTGCTGCAGCTGCAGACATAGATAATGAAGATGCTGATGGCAGTGATTATGTACAGATAATGATGATGGGGTTGATGATAACTAGAGGGCATTGAGGGTGACTTTATGTACTTGCAAAACTGGAATTGTAGAATAGATGGAAATGTTTTTCGCGATGATGTTTAACCTTCCCCCTGCTTCAAACATGTTTTGTATGGGTGGCCTAAGACCGATGTACAATAAAACTTTTCAGTGTTCAGTGTTCATTGTTCTCTCTCTCTCTCTCTCTCTCTCTCTCTCTCTCTCTCTCTCTCTCTCTCTCTCTTGATGAAGGCTGTATTCATTATTTTATTTTTTTAAATTTATTCTGCAATGATGTTATTGAGCTTTAGTAAATGTTATTTTAATATTTTAAACGTTTTAAGTCTAGCAAGTATGTGTATCTTAATTAAAATGTGTGTTATTCATTTTTATGAAGATATAGGCTTTTCACAAAGATTGATCATGACATTATGATAAAATATGTATATTTTTAATTAGCATGTGTTGATGTTCATTTTTTACAACTATATTAGAATTTGATTTGTGTTTCACTAGTTAGTGATCTCTCTCTCTCTCTCTCTCTCTCTCTCTCTCTCTCTCTCTCTCTCTCTCTCTCTTTCTTTCTTTCTTTCTTGCTGGTATCTAAAGTGAGAAAAGAAATTTCCTATTTTATACCAGAAAGACTTACAGTATGCCAGTAACAGGATTACCATCTTCTTAGAGAAACAGTTTCGAACACCTTTCTGCAGGAAATGTCTCTCATATCGTACAAAATCGACGGCATGAGAATCAAACTGTTATTGTGCCGTGCCTGTCACCAACCCATCAACATCCTGCTACACACAGCCAGAGTGACAGTGTTGTTTACTGTAAGAAAGGGGCGGTGCAAATTGCTAGGGACAAAAGGAGGGTGGAGACACACAAGGTCAGTGTAATGAAGAAACACGTGAACGTTCTGTCTCCCCTTCGGATTTGTTTCCCCACGCCCCCAAGTTTGTTTTACAACGCCCAAACTGAAATCGCCTTGGCACATTCAAAGACGACACGCCCACTGGCCCTCCTGGCTGTGCGTTCAATTCGCAAGCCCAACAAGCTTGCATGATGTTGATCCAGTGTCGGTGACAGTGTCACCGATTGGCGCTTGAAGACTGGAGTTTTGACACTGACAAGGATATTGACGATGAAGATGTCATGACGGTGAGCAGTGAAGCACCAACAATACCGCCTGTGACACTGACACAGCACAGCTCTACAGAAGATGTGACAGAGAACAGCAAGAGAGCGGAACCACTCGAAATGAATACAGAAAGTACAACTGCCATCGACGAAGCAGGAAACAGCACCCACTGTGTCTGGCGAGGATCGCAGGGAGTTGATGGAACTTATACAAAAACTTGCAAACACAATGGACAGGGGCTTCCAGTCATAAGAAAAGCAGCTGAAGAATCTTTCGGACACGTCGAGTGACCAGCCAGCAGCACAACCACACCGCTAATGCCGCTCTGTGACAGTTGCTTGGTCCCTGCTACGACATCGGTTTATTACCAGTGGCAACCACAAAATTTTATAAACAATACCGTGTTTCGGTTACCAAACGCGAAAAAGTGTTGATATTGTACAGTGTTGAAATATCGTTGTTATATCTTTCGATTTCGGTCCCCCTCCCCCACTACCCATTTTTGTGAATTGGTTGAAAAAACCTAACAAAATCTCTCTCTCTCTCTCTCTCTCTCTCTCTCTCTCTCTCTCTCTCTCTCTCTCTCTCTCTCTCTCTCTCTCTCACACCACACACACACACACACACACACACACACATTCAGAGAGAGAGAGAGTCACCTGTTGTCTAAACATGTTTACCATCCATACTGAGAAATGTTCTATTCATATTTTGCACTATTTTAATAATCACATGCCGAATTTAATCGACTTTGTGTGAACTTTTTAATTAAGGATCTTTCAAGTAAGCTGAATAGCTATGTCCATCATGATTACGAAATGGTTATGGACGTGTTTTTATTACCATAATCATAAGACTGATTAAGGTACTAGAACATATATGTCCCAATATAATTATATGCCCTACAGCGGATGGATTCCTCTTGTGTTCGGTTACAGGATTTTACTTAAAAGCAGGCATATACTTCCTTTAGAATGAAGTTTATCGATGAAATGCGCGTGAACCTGTGTGTGATTTGATTTTGATTGATTTATTCTCTTATATCGAGGATACTGGAGTAAGCACTCTTGTGCTTTTTTACATCCAGTCCCGTGTGTATGCAGTTTTGTAAGTCATCTGTTCCCACCAGCACACGATGGCCTACTCTTACGAAAAGCGGAACAGGATTTAACGTGTGCACAAGATGTTCTGCATGCATTCGCACACGGTGCCTCGGTTTAAAGTCTCATCCGAGGGACTTTTGGAGAGAGTGGAGTCAGCACATCAGGAGAAAAATCTCCTAGACAGGACTCGAACCTGGGTCATCAAATTGCCAGCGCAATGTTCTGACCACTAGGCTATCCGTCCCCCTAGGCTATCCGTGTGTGTGTGTGGTGTGGTGTGTGTGTGGTGTGTGTGTGTGTGTGTGTGTGTGTGTGTGTGTGTGTATCTAATTATACTTTTTCGTCTCCACTTTTATTAAAATACTACGATGTATACGACTTATTTTGTTGATAGATTGTATATCAATTTTTAGTATGTTTTGTTCCTGTTTTATTATGTTTTTTTTTTCTTCTTTTATAAAGTATGAATGTAAAAGAATAGATGATATTGTAACCTGAAATAATTGTTTGACTTTTATATTAAAAAAATTTCTATGACTTAACAAAACCCTACTCAAGTGCATGTGCGCGCGCAAATATTATGCTTGTGTGTGTGTGTGTGTGTGTTGTGTGTGTGTGTGTGTGTGTGGTGTGTGTGTGTGTGTGTGTGTGTGGTGTGGCCTACATGAAAGAGTCTTACAGTGCATTAGGCCTACCATTATTATCATTATCACTAATGTTACTTGTATTATTATTACCATTGTATTTACTTTAGCTCCTTTAAGTTTATTTTGTTATGAGTTGTAACAATGTTGTAGCTAAATATTTTTGGTTGGGATTTTCTTGGTTGTACTTTGCTTGTTTGTTTGCTGCTTCATTTCTGTTTGTTTATTTGTTAGGGGTTTTTTTGTTTACGTGGGTTTGTTTGGGTTTTTTTGCGGGGGTATATTTTGTTTTAGTTGGGTTTTTTTGCAGATAGATGGCTTGATAAAAAAAAAAGCAAATTTATTGTTTACTCAATGTGATTTGATGATTTGATTTGAACTCTGAACTCTGAGTGTGTTGTTCACCTTCGCCAAATCCCTTTGTTTGACACTTTCAAATCCAATCTAAAGACACACTTTTTTTCCTACCTAGGATCTGTCTCCATCATCACACCTCACATATGACCCTATTAACCTTCAGTCTCCTCCATCTCCATCACTTTGCGTTATCGTGTGTGTGTGTGTGTGTGTGTGTGTGTGTGTGTGTGTGTGTGTGTGTGTGTGTGTGTGTGTGTGTGTCTGTGTGTGTCTGTGTGTAAGAGTGCATTAAAAAAAAAATATATATATATATGTGTGTGTGTGTGTGTGTGTGTGTGTGTGTGTGTGTGTGTGTGTGTGTGTAAATATATAATTTGTTAATTCATTTGTGAATGGTTGCATGCGTGTGACTGATTTGAATGCAAGTGCTTCGATTTGTTCGCTCTACAAGATTTAGCCCTATATAAATTCCATACTATATTATTATTATTATTATTATTATTATTATTATTATTATTATTATTCATTATTATTATAAATGGCATTGTGAATATTATAGAATCCGATATAGGACTATTCGCAGATGATACTAGCATGTCTTTAGCATTAAACCAGTCAAACATTCGCGCCGAAATACTTAATTCAGATTTAGAAAAAATAGATTCTTGGGCCAGGTGCTGGAAAGTTAGCTTTAATGCAGACAAAACAGAACTATTAAATTTTTCTCGTAACAATAACACGATCCTGCCTCTCTCATTCGAT
>JASPKP010000988.1:12500-33787 GCA_030674155.1 Stramonita haemastoma
CCCCAAATCTGTAACGGTCACTGACAGTGTGTCATCTCACAACAAACATGTAATGCATGACAATAATAATTCAGTGGCAGCAAGTGGTGTACACCTCCCCCCCCACACGCGCACGCAGGCGCGCGCGCGCACACACACACAAGCGCGTACCCATACACACGTAGTAGTAGTAGCAGTAGTAGTAGTAGTAGTAGTAGTAGTAGTAGTAGTAGTAGTAGTAGTAGTAGTAGTAGGCACTCATCAGTCTCGGAAGACTATGGAGTTGCGCTCTAGTCTTTAGAGCGCAAAGCCTGGGCAAGTATGTATGGAGAGCAAGCTGTTACCCATGCAGCAGACCCCCCTCTCCCCGGAACTGGAATGATCCATTGGAAGGGCATTGACCGATACGAATGGTTCCAGTACTGTTACAGGAGCCACCAGAACGTTGCCATATGCCTACAGCCCCGAGCCGCTCTGGGACTCCAACTTCCCCATTTTTCCTCAGGGATGGTGTCTAAACACGACACCTGTGTGCATGCTGGTTTGTTATAATTTTGTCATCCGCTCCTACCGGCACACGATGGCCTACTCTTCCGAAAGGTTGAACAGGGTTTTAACGTGTGCGCAAGATGTTCTGCGTGCAAACTTGCATATACAACATCACATTCGACACGGACACAAACACATCCACCACCACTGCCAAACCACACCACATTCACTGCACAGCCACAGCACACCACATCACCCACACCACACCACATCATGTACACCACATCCATCACAGCAAAACACCCATCCTTCACAAACCACACCGGCAAAACTCGCACGAGAAAACCGACACCACACATCACGTGCACCATACATCCTCCTTACTACCATTACCACATCACCACATCACCTTTACACACCTTCACCACATCACCTCGCTTTTACCTCATCACCACATCACGCCTGTACGACATCGCATCACCTTTACATCACCTTTCCACACCTTCACCACATTGCATCACCTTTACCACATCACCACATCGCATCACCTTCACCACATCGCCCATAGATCACATTGCCCTACCACATCACCCACCACTTCACCACGTCACATTAACACACCACATGTGTTATCACATCACCCTTGCCACATCACCACATAACCTTTCCACAATCCCTTTCAACATCACCCTTACCACATCACTGCACCACCCTTGCCACATTCTAACATCAGCAACTCACCTTACCACATCTCCACACGAACCTTGCCACATCACTTTAACCACATCACCGACACATCACCACATCATCCTTATCACAAACCTCCATCCCTCAGCACATAAAAAACCACCACTCACCACATCACATCACAGGACCACATTGCTTTCCCACATCAAAACATTACACCACACACATCACACACACACACATCACACAACCACACACCACATCACACACCACATCACCTACACCACATCACACACCACATAACACAACCATCACAACCACATCACACACCACATACACACACCCATCACACACCACATCACACACCACATCACACCACACACCACATCACATCACATAACCTACATCACCCACACCAAACAATACACCCCACCCACACAACATCCACACCACCCATACTTCCCCAACACCACCTCACCCACATCACACCCACACACCCACACCACCCACACCACATCACATGACCCACACCACCAAAACCACATGACCCACAGCTTCACACCACACCACACACACACACACGTACACACACTCACTAGGACTGCAATGCAAGGACTGCTTGCTGTCTGCTCATTGCTGTCTGACTGGTCTAAGGGAAACAACCACTCTTTGTAACTATACAGCACAGGATACAGTCGGGTCACCTCCCTTGTTCAACCCCCACATCTGTAACGGTCACTGACAGTGTGTCATCTCACAACAAACATGTAATGCATGACAATAATAATTCAGTGGCAGAAAGCGGTACACACACACACACACACACACACACACACACACACACACACACACACACACGCGCGCGCGCGCGGCAGGCGTGCGCGCGCACACACACACACAAGCGCGTACACATACACACGTACAAGCACGCATATAGAAACCTACATGTACACACATTCGACACGGACACAAACACAACATCCACCCTCACTGCCAAATCACCACATTCACTACACACCCACACCACACCACATCATCCACACCACACCACATCATGTACACCACATCCACCACAGCAAAACGCCCATCCTTCACAAACCACACTCGCAGAACTCGCACGAGAACATCACATCACCATATCGCTTTTACCTCATCACCACATCACGACTGTACGACATCGCATCACCGTTACCACATCACCACATCGCATCACCTTTACCACATCGCCCACAGATCATGACATTGCCTGCACCACATCACCCACCACTTCACCACATCACACTAACACACCACATATCCGGTATCACATCACCCTTGCCACATCATATTACCACATCACCCATACCACATCACACCACCCTTGCCACATCGCCACATCAACTCACCTTACCATATCTCACACAACCCTTGCCACATCGCTTTTACCACATCACCGACACATCACCACATCATCTTATCACAAACCTCCATCCCTCAGCACATCGAAAACAAAACCACATCACATCACAGACCACATCGCTTTTCCACATGAAAACATTACACCACACACACACCACATCACACACCACATCCACACACCACATCACACACCACATAACCTACATCACCCACACCCAACAATACACCCCACCCACAGCATTCACACCACCTATACTTCCCTCACACCACCTCACCCACATCACACCCACACCACATGACCCACACCACCCACACCACATGACCCACACCACCAAAACCACATGACCCACAGCTTCACACCACACCACGCACACACGTACACACACTCACTAGGACTGCAATGCAAGGACTGCTTGCTGTCTGCTCATTGCTGTCTGACTGGTCTAAGGGAAACAACCACTCTTTGTAACTATACAGCACAGGATCAGTCAGGTCACCTCCCTTGTTCAACCCCCAAAATCTGTAGCAGTCGCTGACAGTGTTCATCTAAAAAAAAAACATGTAATGCATGATAATAATAATTCAGTGGCAGTACACAGCACACACCCGCACGCACGCACGCACGAGTAAGGTGCGCACACACGCAAACACGCACAGGTAGAAACACACATATACAAGCACACGTGTACGCACGTTCTACACAGACACAACACTAATACAACATCCACTCCCACTGCCAAACCACACCACAGCACACCACATCACTACACACACACACACACACACACACACACACACACACACAAACACACACACACACACACAACACACACACACACACACACACACACACACACACACACACACCACAGAGACATGCATCCATACCTAGGCATTTGTATGTGTGTGTGTAGGTGCGTGTGCCCCTTTCCGCTTGTCCTTGCAAGCGTGCGTGCGGGCTCGTGCGTGTTTTGTCTGTGTTGTGTTATTGTGTGGTGTGTGTGTGTGTGTGTGTGTGTGTTCGCACGCACATGCACCTGATCTGGTGTGTGTGCAAGCGCTTGCATATGTCCGTGCCACTGAATTATTATTTTCATTGATTTGTTCTGGGATGACATACTGTCCATAGGCATTATACACACAAACACAGACACGCGCGCAGGACACACGCGCGCACACACACGCGCAAACGCGCGAGCATGCACGCGCACGAACGCGCGAGTAAACATGCGGGCGCGCACGCACGCACGCACGCGTGCACGGACACATGCACATGCCCGCGTGCACACACAAAACCGCGCATGCAAGGGCGCACGCCTGCCAGGATGCGCACAAATGCTAGCACGTACATACACAGACACACACACGTGCGTGCGAGCATGCGTCATGTACATGTGTGCGCAAGTCCGCAACCAAAAACACGCATGCACGCACGCACACACGCACGCGCGCGCATGCGAGTGGGAACGTATGCAAAGATGTACGGAAATGCACGGACGTACACACACACACACATGCGCGCGCACACGCACGCACGCACGCACGCACGCACGCGCGCGCACACACACACACACACACTCACAGAACATCTTATGAACACGTTAAATCGTGTTCCGCTTTTCGTAAGAGTAGGCTATTGTGTGCCGGTGGGAACATATGACAATATTTACAAAACTGCATACACACGGAGACTGGGTGTACAAAAGCACGAGTGCTTATCCCATTATCTTCCTGGAGTTAACATCAGTACTGACTCCACTCTCCCAAAAGTCCTTCGGATGAGACTTTAAACCGAGGCCCAGTGTGCGAACACACGCAGAACATCTTGCGCACACGTTAAATCCTGTTCTGCTTTTTTTAAGAGTAGGCCATCGTGTGCCGGTAGGAACAGATGACAATATTTACAAAACTGCATACACACGGGGACCGGATGAAAAAAACACATGATTGCTTATTCTGTTATCCTCTGATATAAAAGAATAAATAAATAAATAAATAATAATAAATAAATAAATAAATAAATAAATAAATCTTCGATATAAAAGAATACAAAAAGAACATACACACTCATACTCACACTCACACACACACACACACACACACACACACACACACACACACGCACGCGCGCGCGCGCGCGCGCGCGCACTCACGAATGGATGCATGCTTACGTGTGCGCGTACGTGCGCACGCGCGTGCCAGCACACACACACACATACACACACACACCACAACCCCTAGGTATGCATGCATCTGTGTGTGTGTATGTGTGTGTGTGTGTGTGTGTGTGTGTGTGCGCGCGCGTTTGTGTGTGTGTGTGTGTGTGTGTACCGCTGTCTGCCACTGAATTATTATTGGCATGCATTACATTTTTGTTGTGAGATGACACACTGTCAGTGACCGTTACAGATTTGGGGGTTGACCAAGGGAGGTGACCTGACTGTATCCTGTGCTGTATAGTTACAAAGAGTGGTTGTTTCCCTTAGACCAGTCAGACAGCAATGAGCAGACAGCAAGCAGTCCTTGCATTGCAGTCCTAGTGAGTGTGTGTGTGGTGTGGTGTGAAGCTGTGGGTCATGTGGTTTTGGTTGTGTGGGTCATGTGGTGTGGGTGGTGTGGGTGTGATGTGGGTGAGGTGGCGTGGGGGAAGTATGGGTGGTGTGGATGCTGTGTGGGTGGTGTGTATTGTTTGGTGTGGGTGATGTAGGTTGTGTTATGTGATGTTTGGGGTGTGGTGTGGTGGGTGGGGTGTGTGACATGGTGGTGTGTGTGGTGTGATGTGGTGTGTGTGGTGTAGTGTGATGTGATGTGTGTGATGTGCTGTGTGACGTGATGTGTTGTCGTGTGTGTGATGTCGTGTATGTGATTGATGTGGTGTATGTGATGTGTGTGTGTGATGTGGTGTGTGTGTGATGTGCTGTGTGATGTGGTGTCTGATGTAATGTTTTGATGTGGAAACGATGTGGTCCTTGATGTGGTGTGTGATGTGATGTGGGGTGTGAGATGCGGTGTGCGTGATGTGGGGTGCTGATGTGGGGTGTGGGATGTGTGATGTGGTGTGTGATGTAATGATGTTTTCATGTGGAAGAGCGATGTGGTCCTGTGATGTGATGTGGTAAATGTTTTGCTTTCGATGTGCTGAGGGATGGAGGTTTGTGATAAGGATGATGTGGTGATTTGTCGGTGATGTGGTAGAAGCGATGTGGCAAAGGTTGTGTGGAGATATGGTTTGGTGATGTGGCGATGTGGCAAGGGTGGTGTGGTGATGTGGCAAGGGTGATGTGGAAAGGTGATGTGGCAAGGGTGATGTGATAACACATGTGTGTAAATGTGATGTGGCGAAGTGGTAAGGCAATGTCGTGATCTATGGGCGATATGGTGATGTGGTACCGGTGATGCGATGTCGTACAGGCGTGATGTGGTGATGAGGTAAAAGCGATAAGGTGATGTGGTGAAGGTGTGGAAAGGTGATGTGGTGATGTGGTAATGGTAGTAAGGGGGATGGATGGTGCACGTGATGTGTGGTGTTGGTGTTTCCACGCGAGTTTTGCGGGTGTGGTTTTTGAAGGATGGGTGTTTTGCTGTGGTGGATGTGGTGTACATGATGTGGTGTGGTGTGGGTGATGTGGTGTGATGTGTGCTGTGGTGTGGGTGTGCAGTGAATGTGGTGTGGTTTGGCAGTGGGGGTGGATGTTGTGTTTGTGTCCGTGTAGAATGTGTGTACATGTGTGGTTGTATATGCGCGTTTGTATGTGTGTATGTGTACGCGCTTGTGTGTGTGTGTGTGCGCGTGCGCCTGCATGTGTGTGCGTGTGTGTGTTGTGTGTGTGTGTGTGTGTGTGTGTACCGCTTTCTGCCACTGAGTTATTATTGTCATGCATTACATGTTTGTTTGAGATGACACACTGTCAGTGACCGTTACAGATTTGGGGGTTGAACAAGGGAGGTGACCTGACTGTATCCTGTGCTGTATAGTTACAAAGAGTGGTTGTTTCCCTTAGACCAGTCAGACAGCAATGAGCAGACAGCAAGCAGTCCTTGCATTGCAGTCCTAGTGAGTGTGTGTACGTGTGTGTGGTGTGGTGTGAAGCTGTGGGTCATGTGGTTTTGGTGGTGTGGGTCATTTGGTGTGGGTGGTGTGGGTGATGTGTGTGGTGTGGGTGTAGGTGTGATGTGGGTGACGTGTGTGGTGTGGGTGTAGGTGTGATGTGGGTGAGGTGGTGTGGGGGAAGTATGGGTGGTGTGGATGCCGTGTGGGGTGGGGTGTATTGTTTGGTGTGGGTGATGTAGGTTATGTTATGTGATGTGGCGTGCATGATGTGATATGGTGTGTGTGATGTGGTGTGTGTGGTGTGTGATGTGTGGTGTGTGATGTGTGGTGTGTGATGTGGTGTGTGATGTGGTGGTGTGTGGTGGTGTGGTGTGTGTGGTGTGTGGGATGTGGTGTTGTGTGGGATGTGGGTTGTGTGTGGATGTGGTGTGTGGGATGTGGTGTGTGGGATGTGGTGTGTCATGTGTATGTGTTATGTGGTGTGTGATGTGGTGTGTCTGGTGTGGTTGTGTTGTGGTGTGTGGTGCGAGTGATGTGGTGAGTGTGATGTGGTGAGTGGTGTGGTGTGGTGTGATGTGGTGTGTTGATGTGTGTGATGTGATGCGTGTTGTGTGTGTGCTGTAATGATGTTTTGATGTGGAAAAGCGATGTGGTCCTGTGATGTGATGTGGTGTTTTGTTTTCGATGTGCCGAAGAATGGAGGTTTGTGATAAGGATGTGGTGATGTGTCGGTGATGCGGTAACAGCGATGTGGCAAAGGTTGTGTGGAGATATGGTAAGGTGAGTTGCTGATGTTACGATGTGGCAAGGGTGGTGTGGTGATGTGGTAAGGGTGATGTGGTATGGGTGATGTGGAAAGGTGATGTGATGTGGCATGGGTGATGTGGAAAGGTGATGTGATGTGGCAAGGGCGATGTGATAACGGAGATGTGGATTTAATGTGATGTGGTGAAGTGGTGGTTCATGTGGTACAGGCAATGTGATCTATGGGCGATGTGGTGATGTGGTAAAGGTGATGCGATGTGGTACAGGTTTGATGTGGTGATGAGGTAAAAGCAATATGGTGATGTAGTGAAGGTGTGCGCGTGCCTGCTGTGTTGTGTGTGTGTGTGTGTGTGTGTTGTTGTGTGTGTGTGTGTGTGTGTGTGTGTTGTGTGTGTGTGTGTGTGTACTGCTTGCTTCTACTGATTTATTATTGTCCTGCATTACATGTTTGTTGTCAGATGACACACTGTCAGTGACCATTACAGATTTGGGGGTTGAACCCGTGCAAAAATTGCGCGCGTGCAAAAATTACACGCATACACAAAACACACAACACGGAATAACAAAGAAAAACGGCACATTCACGGATTTACCCTACATGTACTCACATTAACCAAAAAAATAAGATGCAGTAAAATAGAAATGAAGAACCTTATCATATCCCAAAACAGCAAATGACCAGCACTAGGGTCGGAGATGAGTCAATCAAATGGAAAATCAATTTTGATCAGTGGTCAGGGACAGGAATCGGATAAAAAGGTGTGTTTTGAGCGACCTTTTAAAGGAGGAAGTAGAGTCAGTGTGTCTTATTTCAGATGGAAGTGCATTCCAGAGAGTGGGACCTACATGAGAGAATGAGCACTCTCCGTGCTGTTTTTTTTACTTTGGGAACTGTCGAGATTCTAGTGTCAGAGGATGAGCGGAGTGGTCTGTTTGGGTGGTACACTGAAAGAGTATCAGAGAAGTATGCTGGAACTTTGTTCAAGTGTGTGTGTCTGTGTGCGTCTGTGTGTATGTGTGTGTGTAGCCTACGTGAAGGAGTGAGTTTTACAGTGTATTATTATCATACTATTATCACTATAGTTGAAACTATTCTTATTGTTATTATTATAATCATTGTATTATCTTTAGTTCCTTTTGAGTTCATTTTGTTGTTATGAGTTGTAACAGTGTTGTAGCTAAATATTTTTGGGTGGATTTTTCTTGGTTGTTCAGTTGTTTATTTCATTATGTTGTCTATAAACGCTTTTCTTTTTCTGCAATAATCAAAATCATTTTATTGTGACTTCTTATTTTCGTCTTCTAAATGAGTGCATTTTTATTACCTTATTATATAGTGTGTCCTTATTTTTCTATGTTGTTTGGTACTGCGTATAGTTTTATTGTTTAGTATCTTTTTTATCTTGATGCTATCCCTGAAAAGGGCGGGGACTGGATGTAAAAAAGCACACGAGTGCTTATCTATTATCCTCGAATAAAATATTTTGCCTTGCCTTTTGCCTTGCCTTGCCTTGCCTTGCCTTGCCTTGCCTCTCCCCCCCTTTCTTCGGATGAGACTATAAACCGAAGCCCCGTGTGTGAACGCACGCAGAACATCTTGGGCACACGTTAAATCCTGTTCCGCTTTTCGTAAGAGTAGGCCATCGTGTGCCGGTGGGAACAGATGACATTTACAAAACTGCATACATACGCCCGTAATCTCGCAACCCCCCCCCCCCCACACAACACACACACGTATTACCCACTAGACAAAGAAATCATGCTGAAACAGATTGTAAATGATGGTTCTAGAAATGTATGGAGGAAACGATGCACAAGTATTTCTGGCGTTGTTATCAGTGGAGGTGACGAGGAGAGGTTTTGCCACTATAGGCCACATGGGCAGCCACAACAACTAGTGTAGATTGAACACTGAAACAGGCACAGCACCTGTCTTCGTTGTTCCACTCTCCTATCATGTGAAAAAAAGGTAACATCCATTTTTATGTAATTTCTTTTTGAGCTCTTAAAGACATTTCTAATCAGTGCCT
Source organism: Stramonita haemastoma (assembly GCA_030674155.1). Lineage (NCBI taxonomy): Eukaryota > Metazoa > Mollusca > Gastropoda > Neogastropoda > Muricidae > Stramonita > Stramonita haemastoma. Next base: position 21,900 of record JASPKP010000988.1, read on the forward strand.
GCACGCACTGGATGTGTACTGTTACAGACTTCTAATCAGTTCCTGTACGCACTGGATGTGTACTGTTACAGACCTAGTGGGATCAGTTTTAGGCTTTCCTTGCTTATGAATGGGAACAATAATAGACTGTTTCTAGTTCATTGGCATCACACCTTCAGTCCAACGTTTATAGGTGTGTGTGCGCGCGTGCGTGGCTGCGTGCGTGGTCGTGTTGTGTGGTGTGTGTTGTGTGTATGTGTGCGTGCGTGTGAGTGTACATTCGATTTTGTTAAAACTGTAAATTGTTGTTGATTAATTGTGTGTTGTGTAGGTCGAATGCAAGCGCTTTGATTTGTTTTTACAAGATATAGCGCCATATAAACAATTTCCATTATTATTATTATTATTATTATTATTATTATTATTATTATTATTATTATTATTATTATTATTATTATTGCGAAGTTGTTTGACTTTTATCATTCTTTTTTTTTTCTATGACTTAAAAAAAAAAAAACCTCAAGTACATGTGCGCGTGCGGATATATGCTTATATAAGTGTAAGTGTGTTGTGTGTGTGTGTGTGTGTGTGTGTGTGTGTGTGGTGTGTGTGTGTGTGTGTGTGTGTGTGTGTGTGTGTGTGTTTGATTTGTATGTGCTTGTGCGTGCGTGCGTGCATGCGTGAGTGAGTTGCATGTATGTATATATGTGTGTATGTATGTGATAATAATAAATAATAATAATAAAATGGAGGCTTATAAAGCGCGAATTCAAAAAACATGGGCTCACCGCGCCGTACAATCAAATCAATTTAAATAGGTTACATATGAACGTGAAAAATTTGACTAGCACAAAAATAATAAGGAAAAAATGCATGCACATACAATACACAGCATATTACATGGCCAGAGAATAAAAGTTAAATAAGAGCAATATCATCAAGAAAATGTGCAGTGCAGTACAATGCATACACACACACACACCACTACACACACACACACACCACACACACACACACACACTCACACACACACACACACACACACACACACACACAAAACACACACACACACACACACACACACACACATTCACTTAGATCTGCTTCAGTAAAACCGCATTGTAATATTGTGACAGAAATTCATCATTTAATACATTGTCTTATTTTAAGAGGAACAGATGTGAGTTTCTGTTGGGTTCCGTCTCATCTTGGCTTTTATTGCAATGAATGGGCAGATCGCGCTGCTAAAAGGGGTGCGAAACAAGAGAAAGGATCAACAATTTTAATATATCCACTCTCAAGAAAGACAAGTGGACGGTATCTAATTAATTCTAATTAAAGTGGACGGTATCTAATTAATTCTCCTCTTACATTTTGCGCACACGTTAAAATACATAATTTGCATGTCTTGCATGTGTGTGTGTGTGTGTGTGTGTGTGTGTGTGTGTGTGTGTGTGTGTGTGTGTGTGTGTGTGTGTGTGTGTGTGTGTGGTGTGTGTGTGTCATCGATGATAAATTAAACGTTACTACTAATACAGAAATGTTACATAATAAATGTCATTCTCGTATCTTTTTTCTTCAAAAGCTTACGAGTCTTCAAGTAAATATTAAGGTTTTGCAAGACTTCTATAGATGCTTTATTGAGTCTGTCATTTCTTTTTTTTTGATATGTTGGTACAAAACACTGAATGTCAAAAACAAAAATGTACTAAACAGAGTTGTAACACGTTGCGGCAAAATTGTGGGTTGTGCGCAAATGAAACCAAACGATCTGTATGAATGTCGTGCGAAAGACCGAGCGAAAGAAGTAGTGAGTGATGGTACGCATGTGCTTTTTTAATTTTTTTATTTTATACCACTTTATGTCACAGCAGATTTCTCGGCGTAAAATTCGGGCTGCTCTCCCCGGGGAGAGCGGGTCGCCACAAGTGCAGCGCCTACCCATTATTTTTTTTCCCTCAGGAATGGTGTCTAAACACGACACACTGTGTGCATGCTGGGTTTTTTTTGTTATAATTTTGTCATCCGCTCCTACCGGCACACGATGGCCTGTTCTTCCGAAAAGCGGAACGGGATTTTAACGTGTGCGCAAGATGTTCTGCGTGCTTGCTGAATATTCTAAGCTTCTTCCGTCTCAAAAAACACTACAGAGTACCCAAACTCAAAACCCTCGGAAGTAAAAGCAGTTTTATAAACACCTCAATTTTTATATTAAACAAGGATTTAACAATAAAAACTAACAAGGACTGACTGGACAGGAGAGAAAGAAGGGGGATGGAGGGGGGAGAGGGGTGGAGAGGAGAGGAGAGGAGAGGAGAGGAGAGAGAGAGGAGAGAGAGAGAGAGAGAGAGAGGAGAGAGAGAGAGAGAGAGAGAGAGAGAGAGAGAGAGAGAGAGAGAGAGAGATGAGCAGGGTATGGTGTATGGGATGCGTTTAGCAAAGTCGACGTACGTTTCTTTTACTAAGTGCAATGTGTTTTGTTTTGTTTTCTAAAACTTATCTACTGAAAATAAAAAGTATCACATGTACATCTTATTAACTGATAGTGCCCCTATAGTATGACATGTAATTATTTGTGCATTGGCATATGACCATGTGTGCAGTGTGTAAGTAGTAAGTAAGTCTTCAATTTTAACGTCTTTCCACTTTAAGTGATACCAGACGACCCTAAGATAGGAGACTGGATAGGTAAGAGAGAGATTTGATTTGATTTGATTTATTCTTTTATATCGAGGATAATGGAATAAGCACTCTTGTGCTTTTTTACATCCAGTCCCCGTGTGTATGCAATTTTGTAAATGTCATCTGTTTCCACCAGCACACGATGGCCTACTCCTACGAAAAGCGGAATAGGATTTAACGTGTGCGCAAGATGTTATGCGTGCGTTCACACACGGGGCCTCGGTTTAAAGTCTCATCCGAAGGACTTTTGAGGAGAGTGGAGTCAGCACTGATGATGGAGAGAGAGAGAGAGAGATCTAATGTGTGTGTATGCACGCGCGCGCGCGCGTGCGTGCGTGCGTGCGTGCGTGCGTGCGTGCGTGCGTGCGTGCGTGCATGCGTGTGTTGATAAATAGTAACAGCAAATAAAAGGTAATCTTAACATTAACAGATCAAGAAAAATATTGAACATTTAAAAATACCAAAAGAACTACAAGAACTACAATAAATGCCCTACAGGACTTAACAACAAACCTTTAGCAATGTCAAACGTTAGAAAAGGCAGGGAGATGATGTTTTAAGTTCTTACATTCAAGTATGATATGGGTATTTGAAATATATCCACCACATAAGCATTTAACATCCTTGCTGAATTATGCCACGAAAGCATTTAATCTTATCCTAAAAAATAATGCTGATCGCTATTCTCATGGCTTTGACTTTCATTTTAGATCATGCATACTGTTTTTTTTCATACATTACTTTGTGTGGATTCAAAATCAGTATTGTATGCCTACAAGTCTACAACTTATAAGCAATCTACTAAACTTATACTAGACATTAAATACATCATAAATCTTCTATGTTTAAGAGGAATTCATGTTTCATTTTGTTGGATTCCTTCACATATAGGGTTATTTTCTAATGAGTGGGCTGACAGGGCTGCGAAAAAAGGTGCACGTAATGAAAATGGGTCTATAGTGTGCAGTGTGTGTGTGTGTGTGTGTGTGTGTGTGTGTGTGTTGTGTGTGTGTGTGTGGTGTGTGTGTGTTGTGTGTGTGTGTGTGTGTATGTGTGTGTACGTTTGTGCATGCATGTATGCGCATATATATATATTATATATTATATATATATATATTATATATATTATATATATATATATATATATATATATATATATTATATGATATATATAGATGCGTGCGTGCGTGCGTGCGTGCGTGCGTGTGTGTGTAAGAAGAACAAGAGGAAGAATTGTGAAGAAGAAGGAGAATTGCGGAGAAGAAAAATTGCGAAGAAGAAGAAGAACAAGAATTGTGAAGAATAAGAAGAATTGCGAAGAAGAATTGCGAAGAAGAAGAATTGCGAAGAATTGCAAGAAGAAGAAGAGAAGAAGAAGAAGAAGAAGAGAAGAAGAAGGAAGAAGAAGAAGAAGAAGAAGAAGAAGAAGAAGAAGAAGAAGAAGAAGAAGAAGAAGGAGAGCACACACAGACAGAGAGACAGCAGGGTGGTAAAATAAGGGCACGGCAGTCAGACACACTAATTGGCCATCGCACTCACAAATGAACTGGAATGGTAACCTTTTACCCAATAGAAATCCTCTTCTGTTTGACTTCAAAGCATAGCTCATCTCGAAACAACTCAAAATATAAACATTTTTCATAGCAACAACATAATATAAGACATGTTACATACTTTTTTTTAATCAACCAAAGACAGTGCATGCTACGCCTTTTGACAAGGCGCGCTAAGGGCCACCCATCCAACTGGTAACCACGCTTCATGCTGCTTAACTTTGACTCGGGGAAAGCGAGTGCTCTGACCACTGAGCTATCCCGCCCCTTAAGTTTTATATCAAAAATCTTAAAACATCGTTTTCTTGCTACAGAGCTTTCATACTAATGGCAGGTAAAGGGAGACTATCTTTCTACATTCCTATAAGCTATCGTGAATATTTTAGTACTGTTTTCTGCATTTTCTGGATCTTAATGAGAAGATTTTGATCTTCAGAACAAGGTGAGATGCACTACATTTTATGATGGTAAACAAAGAAAGAGATGGAGTTGAAGGAGTTAGTGATCACTGTATTTCTCTAACAAAGGTAATAGTGACGGCGCAATGGCCTCTTTCTAGGGTTATGCAAGAGCATTTGAAAATTTCTCTCTTTCTTCTGCTTCTTTCGCCTTTATCTCTTTTCTTGCCTGTTTTTTAAATATATACAATAATGATTTCTTGTCTGCAGCACATGCAACAGGGTCTGTCGCTCGAGGATCGGGCTCTACAGCCACAGCCAGCCTGCAGTTCCACAACAGACTGACTCTACGGCACAAAACTCCATTGTCTCTCCAGACAGAAGGATGCCAACAAAATGCATGTGTCTGTCTGTCTGTTTGTTTGTCTGTCTGTCTGTATGTTACATAATTATATTATTTATGTATGTATATATGTATGTATGTATGTATGTATGTATGTATGTATGTATGTATGTATGTATGTATGTATGTATGTTATGTGTGTTATGTATGTATGTGTATATATATATATACATTTATAAATATGTATGTGTCCGTCTGTGTGTGTCTGTGCATGTCTGTGTGTTTATATATTTATATGCCTGCGTGTCTGTGTGTGTCTGTGCGTCTGTGTGTCTATATATTCATATGCCTGTATGTGTCCATGTGTCTGTATCTGTTCTTCGCTAACACACTACAGGGTCGAGTCACCTTGCACTCCACATTTTTTTCTTTTTCGTGTTTAATTCAATCGGAAGGGTTGATAGGGATCAGCAAACAAGAGAGATGAAGTGAGGAGAGAAAAAGAAGAAGACAAAGGATTAGCGAGAGTAGTGTAGGAGGGGGGGGGAAAAGAGAGAGGAGAGAGAGAGAGAGAGGAGAGAGAGAGAGAGAGGAGAGAGAGAGAGAGAGGAGAGAGAGAGAGAGAGAGAGAGAGAGAGAGAGAGAGGAGAGAGAAAGTAAGAGAGAGAGAGGAGAGAGAAAGTAAGAGAGAGAGAGGAGAGAGAAAGTGAGAGAGAGAGAGAGAGAGAGAGGGGGGGGGGGGCGGGTGACAGAAATTGCAGGGAAGGCAGGAAGGATGGAGAAGGGCCAGGAAGAAAAGATCTTTAATGGAAGATGAAAGGAAGACAGGAGAGGAAGAGGGGTGGGGAAGGAAGGGTGGGTGGGGCAGAGTGATGCGAGAACCGGGGTTGAACTCACGATTCCTTTAAAGACAGAGGACAGGGGAAAGACAAAGGGGGACTCTCTCTCCCTGTGACCCTCTCTGTCTGTCTGTCTGTCTCTCTCTCTGTGTCTCTCCCTATATATATATATATATTATATATATATATATTATATATATATATATATATATATATATATATATATATATATATATATATATATATTATTAATGGTGTATATATAAAATATATCGATATATTATATCAACAACAAAACGCAAACAGCAATAACAACAACCAAAAAGAACCCAATGAATAGGCATAAAAGAAAGACAAAGAATACCCACCTCCCAAAACAAAAAGAAACAAGAAAAGACGAAAGAACCTACAATTGAGAAAGCAAAATGGCATGGGTGAGAAACAGAAGAAAATAAAAGGGTGGATGAGGGGATGGGATGGGGAGGACCAGGAGAAAAGAGAAGAAAAGTGTATGACACTTTACAAGACAATGAAAAAATTAACAGAAGTCTCTGTTACTGCTAACTTTCTAATGACCATAGGGGCCGGGATAGTTCAGTGGTCAGAGTACTCGCTTTTCCAAGTCAAAGTTAAGCAACATCGAGCGTGGTTACCAGTTGGATGGGTGACCGTTTGCGCTCCATGGCTTCAGTACAGTCCCCCAGTTCACCAAGCTGTCAATGGGTACCTGCCCTCTTTAGGGTCTTTGAAGGTCAAGCAGGGAGGCAGAGGAGATGGGCGCCGCCCTCAATATGCTGGCCTCTGGAGAAGCTGAGGTCTCTGATGCCTCGCTCCCCTACGACCACATAGGTTATGGACACCATTGGATGCATTCTTGCGGTGTCGTCTTTTGACTGTCGATGTGGGCATGGTTCCTGCATGCCAACGTATGTTGATCTATGAATGGATTGAGGGCTGTTTCTCTCTTTCCTGGTCTGTCTGTCTCCAGCTCTCTCATTTTTCTGTTTGAATGCGAACGGGCGCTTGCATACAAGCGTCTGATGCCTCCATGTATGTGTGCACTAATTTTATGCGAGCGCATGTGTTAATGTGTTTTAGTGGGTGGGTACATTCATGCATAGATGTGAGCACACGTGTGTGCAAGCAGGTGTCTGTTTGTGTGTGTGTGTGTGTGTGTGTGTGTGTGTGTGTGTGTGTGTGTGTGTGTGTGTGAGTGTGAGTGAGTGTGTGCTGTGAGTGTGAGTGTGTGCTGTGTGTGTGAGTGTGTGTTGTGTATGTGTGTGTACATGTATATGCGCGTGTTCCCCATTCAATCTCAATGCTTGAAACGGATCCATGAACGAGAGAGAGAGAGAGAGAGAGAGAGAGAGAGAGAGAGAGAGAGAGAGAGAGAGAGAGAGAGAGAGAGAGAGAGAGAGAGAGAGGAGAGAGAGAGAGAGAGAGAAACACTGAACACTGAACACTGAAATGGTTTAATGGTACCTTGGCCTTGGACCACAATACACCATGTGAAGGGGGGCGGGGGTGTGAGTGTAATGCAAAATGGAAGCATGAATAAATTTTACATACACTATGTCAGCGAAAAATTGAAAGCATGGATAAATTTCACACAAGAGAGAGAGAGAGAGAGAGATGACAGACAGACAGAGACACAGACAAACAGACAGACACACAGACAAACAGGCACAGACATGAGAAACGATCAAAAGGTGGGAAAAGAGAGAAAGGGGGTGGGTAGGAGCAATTGCGGAGAAAGAAGGGAGGAGATATAAAGAGTTAAATGGAACGTGAGGAGAAGAGAAGAGAGCAGATGAAGAAGGAGGAGGAGGCATGGGGAGAGGGGGAGAGAAAGAGAGGGGAGGGAGGGAGAGAGGGGAGGGAGGGAGGGGTGTTGTTGATGTGAGAACCAGGACTGAACTCACGATTTCTTCAGTGAGGGAGGAAATGGAAGAGACAACAGAGAATTTCGTTTGTGGCTGCTCTTGCTTCCTTCCTCTGTCTCTGTCTGTCCGTCTCTGTGCCTCTGGTGTCATTCTCAGTCTCTTTTCACTTTGGTTTTTGGGGGGCCTATTTTGTCTGTTTGTGCCTCTGTCTGTCTGTCTGTCTGTCTGTCTGTCTGTCTGTCTGTCTGTCTGTCTTATTGTCTCTCTCTCTCTCTCTCTCTCTCTCTCCTCTCTCTCTCTCTCTCTCTCTCTCTCTCTCTCTCTCTCTCACCATCCATCCATCCATCTATCTATCATCTACCTACCTACCTCCCTAACTATCTACCTATCTACCTGTCTACATGTCTACCAATCTATCCACCTATGTACCTATCTATGTACCTATATATACATTAATCAAGCAAGCAAGTCTTTCGGATGAGACGACGATAAACTGAGGTCCCGTGTGTTACACATTATTTAGCGCACGTAAAAGAACCCACGGCAACAAAAGGGTTCTTCCTGGCAAAATTCCGGAGAAAAAGGCCACTCTGATAGAGAAAAACAAATATAGTTCCAGACAAGAAAAAGAAGAAAAAATAATGGGTTGGTGCTGCACGTGTGGCGACGCGCTCTCATCTGGGGGAGCAGCCCGAATTTCATGCACAGAAATCTGCTGTAACATAAAATAAAGTAAAATAAAATAAGATAAAATGCATGCATGCATGCATGCATGGATACCTATATACAGACAGACAGACAGACAGACAGACAGACAGACAGACATACACACGGACACACGTGCACACGTACACATACATACATACATACATTACATTACATTACATTACATTACATTACATTACATTACATTACATTACATTACATTACATTACATTACATTACATTACATTACATTACATACATACATACATACATACATACATACATACATACATACATACATACATACATACATAAGAGCGTCGTTCAGGACGGCTGCTATCTACTGTATCTAGCATGGTTCTGATGTTCCAGCACGCCAGTTTCAGACCTGTCACACCTTTGGAGGCAGGTGTAGAGCCACTTGACTTTGACTTTGTTGTTGCTCGACCGCTTGGAAAGATGCCCGTTGACCGCGGCTAGCCAACTGGGTGGTATGAGGATGAGCTTTCGTTAGGCCACCTTTTCTAGGCCCCTCTCCGTGTGGAGCAAGCAGTGCTATCCCTAAAGAGGGCTGCTTGGTCATTCAGGGTGCTGCCGGGTGATGTTGTCATCCTCAGGTCAACAATCAGACGACCCATACTCCTGAATCGCCTGCATGCAGGATTGGAACTGCGGCTTCCAGTGACATCTTTCACCTGCCGCATTCGCCCCTTTCCCATCGCTACAGGGCTTGGGGATAGTAGGAAAAAGGGAGGATGAGGGGGGGACGTGGACTTGTCCTTGGGCCTGCGCATAGGATTTTTAAGGTGAGAGACAGTGCGCGCAGTACCGTTCCCACCCTTTAAACCGCGGTTCATCTGCCATGGCCCAGCAAGCTGGGACGGTGACAGCGAGGTCCTCGGGTCGTAGGCAAATCAGATTTACAACTGGTGGTTGAAGGCTCAGCCAGCCATATATTAGGGATACACCAGCCCTCAGTTCTTTAGGCCTGCATACATACATACATACATACATACATACATACATACATACATACATACATGCATACATGCATACATGCATACATACATACATACATACATACACACATACATACATACATACATACATACATACATACATACATACATACATACATACATACATACATACATACATACATACATACATACACATACGTACTCATCTCTCTTTTCATCTGTTAATTTACTATCTATCTATCCATCCACATATTTTATCTATTTATCCATCTATCCATCAAAGTATCTAAGTCTATTTGTCAAACTCTGACAGAATACACCAAAAACTATGCCATGAAAATCAAAACACACCGTTTACTAATCCTCAATAAAGCAAAAAAAAACAACTACAAAGCTCGCTAATGAAGACAAAGAAGACATCGGGTTTCGTTGCAGCCAGTGACTAACGTTAACTATCTTTCTGCCCAAATGATGTCCACTAAAAACATGTTGCATTCTACTTTTCTTTGTCTCTTTTCTTCAAACATTCATTCACATATCTAATTATATCTGCTTGATAGATATCAACTGTGATTATTTCGCTTACTTTATCTATATATTGTTTACATTCTTTGTCTCTGGTTTTGATCTTTAGTAAAAAATTGTTTCTGAAGTTCGGGGATTAGGAACAATTTTAGGGGACTCCCTAAAGTCCTTTCGGGGTTTCCCCCGGAAACCCCGTTTTAAATTTCCGAGAGAATGGGCTTTTTCGTCGATAGGGGGAAAGGTTGGTTTGTTTCTAAGGCGGGTTTGTTTAAAATCGGTTTTTTTTTTTCTTTTGTGTTGGGGGCCAAACGCGGGGGGGCCCCCTGGGCTCCCCTTTGTTGAGGGGCGTTGATAAAGAAAAGGCTCGAGTTGTACCAAACGCCCGCAACCTTTAAATTTTTCGAGTCCCCCCCCTAACCCTATACCGCGCGGATCATTGGATTGGATTGGGAATTTTTGGGGCTCTTTTCTTATATTTAAAAGTGAGAATTATGGAAATTTAAAAAAAGTTTTTTATGGGTTTTTTTTTTTAGTTTTTAGATTTGGTTCCGTTGTTTCCCTTTTTTACAAAACCCCTAAAATTTTAGTTTGACGTGTTTCTTCGGTAAACCCAAAAGTTTTATACTGGTCAAGCTTTCTTTGAAAAGCATAGCTTAACGATGAACTAATAACCCCCGCAGAAGGGACGCGCGGCGCGCGCGCACGTGTGTGTGGGGTGTGTTGTTGTGAGTGCATTTTCGGAAACCTTTATGCGTGCGGCTTTCATACGGGTTTTGGGGGTGCAGTGGCGACGCGCCGTGCGTGCGTGCGTGTTTGGGGGTGCGTGGTACTGGTGTGTGGGGGGGGGTTTGGGGGGGGGGGGGGGAACGCGGGGTGTGGGGGGGGGGGGGGGGGGAGTAGTGTGTGTGGGTGAGGTGTGTGTTCTATGTGTTTATGGTGGTGTGTGTGTGTGTACCCGCGTGCTTGGCGCGCATCCCTGCATGCGCACGCGCTTTCGTGCGTGCGTGCGTGGGTGGTGTTTTTGTTTATTTTTTTTTTTTTTTATCGGGATAATGGGAAAGCATATGTGCTTTTTTACCGTCCCCCTGTGTATGCAGTTTTTTAAAAATTGTCATTTTTCCCCCTGGCACCAATGGCCTCTCTACGAAAAAACGGAAAAAGAATTTTAAGTGTCGCAAGATGTTCTGCGTAGTTCGCACACGGGGGTCGTTTTTCGTCTATTGGAAGACTTTTGGGGGAAACGAGTCAAAATGATGTAACCCCCAAGGAAAAAACCCCCAAAGAAATCAAACGGGTGTCAATTGCCCCCCCCAAAATTTGACCCCATCCCGACGCGCGCGCGCGCCGCGCCGGGGGCGCGGGGGGCGGGGGGGGGGGGGGGGTGTTTTGGGGGGTCTGTTGTTTTTGGTTTTTGTTTTTGTTTTGTGTGTGTTTTGTGGTGTGTGGGCGCGGGTGGTGTGTGTATGTTATTGTGTGCGCGCACGCGGTGTGTATTTCCCAAAAAGGACCCGATCTGTTGTGTCTGTAAGTGCTTGTGTGTGCGTCCCTTATTTTTTTGCAAAGATTTGTTTGGGTAATCTTTCCAGGGGCTTTTTAAAAGGGACTTAAGTAAGGTGGGGGTGATGTTGTGAAGGTGATTGGAAAGGTGATGGGAAGGGTGATGTGTGTGATGTGGTGTGATGTAGGGGGGAGTGTAAGGGTTGATGTAGTAGGGGTGATGTGGAGGGGTGATGTGGTGTGAGTGGAGGGGTGAGTGGTAGGGTGATGTATAAGGGGTGTGGAGGGGGGGATGTGGTAAGGGGATTGAGGGAAAAGTGGGGGGGTGAGTGGTAAAGGGGTGTATAGGTTGATGTGGAGGGGGATGTTGTGAGTGTAAGGGTGATGTGGAGGTGATGTGAAGGGGTGATGTGGGTATGTGTGATGTGGAAGGGTGATGTGTAGGGATGTTGTGGGGGATGTGGTAAAGGGGGATGTGGTAAAGTGAGTAGTTAGTTTGGTAAG